>JAZBGY010000240.1:0-82200 GCA_037414755.1 Lydus trimaculatus | reverse complement strand
GCAGTTTATGGAATCTATAACTTTATTGAATCGATATATATGCTTTCAGAAACCGGCCATTAGTCGTTCAGTGCTTAGAGCCTCTCGCACTTGAGGTCCCTTCCGCATTGCTAACCCTTATACAATAGCTACGCCACTGCAACTAATATTTAAAAAATATACTATAAAAGCTACCTGTTTTATACTGATAATAGAAAAACCAATTACTTACACCACATTACATATAAATAAACAATTATAAAACTACATACAAAATAATTAAAAACAATAAACTCGATTATCTTTGGAATTATCAAAAAAAAAAAAAAAACGTAAATTACACCGATTTAAATTGCTAAAAATACATTAAAACTTTTATGTTTTTAATAAAAATGAAATATTGTTTGTAATTAAGAATAAAATCGATATATTTTTTTCTAAATTGTTGATTTCAAGACACATAAACAATGAACATATAACGCATTTTAAAATTTGGCACAATTTCCTCTAACAAACAGTGTTAGTATTATTGCAATAATTTGAAGTTTTCAAGCTTGGCAGCTTCACAACAAATAATAAAAACCATAAATAAACTCTTTATCAAATACAGAAATACATATATAGAAACAAAAAAAAAACATATTTTTCACTAACTTTTTTAGGAGTTGAAAAACTCACTCAATTTCCCCCGATTGTTATTGAATTGTTAATACAAACGATACGGAAAAAAATTTGCAAAAAAAGGAGGATTAAAGCCTATCGATTTAATCTTCTCTGTTTTCTGAAATGAGAAAAATTCGAATTACCCTAACTAATTAATTAATTAATTGTACAACTGTTGGATTTTAAAGGATTTTCTCTCTCTCTCTCTCTCTCTCATATATATACGTATGTATAACGTTGGCGGATTTTGTTGATTTCTCTAGAGGGAACAGTGTCAATCGAATTTCCAATACAAAACCATTCATTAATCGACTTCTCTACATCTATTTGATAATAAATCACTTGATTATATTTCCTCTAGTTCGGAATTGGTTGAATTTAACCGAAACTTGAAATGGAGAATATTTCTCTTATTTGTCGTATAATTCACACACTTTACTCTTTATCGAAATATTAATAATAATTAGTCGTTCAACAAATTCACATTTTAGTTAACAATTTAACTTGAAAATTGTGATAAAAAATCTACGAATATTTATAAAATTTGAACAAATAGTTTCTGTGATATTTTTTTCTTTACAAACAGACACATAAAAAAAACAACCATCATTTTTCTTGTGTCATAGACCGGGTTATAACAATTCGTAAAAAAGACTTACAAAAATCTTAAAGATTCTTTCTTTATTTGCCCTGTTTCTCTTCTACAGTTAGAATGTTTGGGTAAAAGAAATCGTTTATTTGTTAGAATTATTGTTTATAAAATTAAGTAAATTTTATTTGTTCGTAATTCGCCTCTATTATCTACTTCAATTCAAAATAATCAATATTCTTCAAATCTACCATCAAGATGATTAAACATTAATTTTGTAACTCTGTAATATTTATTTTTGTGTAAAATTAATGCAAAATAGTTGTTCTTAGGGCTTGTGCACACGATGGCTTTTTCACGCGCTGATCACGCGCGCTAAACGCAACTGATTGCTACAAACGAGATGCAACTCGTCAAATGTAGTAGGAGGGCGTTAGTCGCGGCTTCTCACTTTATGGCAAAGCGATGCTCGCGCGCGTTTGTATTGCGTTTCGCGCTCTTATCGATGCAAACGCAAACAATCTCTCATAAAGATAATGTTACGCACTGTAAACGCACGTTTCACGAACGCACTTGATGAACGCATGAAATAGACGTCTTCTGTATATAGACTCTTAAATATCAAAAACTATTCTTGGTGATGGAATCAACAATTTAAAACTTATTTTTTTATTTGGAAAACTTTATGCTAATAAATCCGAGTTGTTTTCTATTTTTTGAAATAAATTTTTCTTTCAACAAATTCGAAATTTTTACATTTTATAAATGAAAATAACTGAAATAATTAATGATAATTCAGTTACAAAGTTATTATAAAGTGAATATTCATGGAAATTAATCTTTTAAAGTATAAATAACATGTTATACAACTATAAACTTACAAGTTTTCCTATTAAATTTCCACATCTATCCGCACAAGTGATTATGCTTATTCATCCATCAATTATACTTTCTTTATTATCATTATTAGTATTATTATTATTATACTAACAGAGGGGAAAACTCTTCAGTAGAGAATTATATGTAGGTATACCTATTCTCTCAAAGAATCCCATAAAGTGCTCCCTAGGGTCTGTTATAGTTTCCATTGCTGAATCATAACTTAAGATCGACTTTACCTTAATTCATTGAAATTGAAAGTCAAGATAATTATCTAACAATAAGTATGTGGTAAAGTAAAATGTTCAACGAACATAATGTTATGGGTCATCCACACGCGTATAAGCTTTACAGCAAGACGGTATACCGTGCAAACCTAAAAGTGCTGCTAAAGATTTAGTTTGTACAAACTCGGTTTGCGTGGTAAAGTTTGTACGTGTCAACTGGGTAGAAAGCGTGCCTTCATGACAATTTATGTCTAGATAATAACGATTTTTTGCTCCATCTTGGCCACATTCGTCTCTTGACGAAAATTTTCGTCGTAATGAAGTTTACATAAACTCACTTGTATCGTGTAGACGCCGTACAACTGTAAATCTACGGATGCAAATTCAAACACAGTGCGGACGGCAAAACAAACGCGAACAGCGATAGGCTTCGTTTGCGTTCGTATTGTAGTCTGGATGGAAATTGAAATTGGAAACTAGTGGAACATAAGCGAATGCACTTCATTCACATTCGTTGATTCGTGCGCGTTTGTTCGTTAGATGTGGACAAGGCTTTAGAAATCTAAAAAATCTGTTCCACTTACACTTTGGAAAAAAGCTCAGGTACTCGATGGTAAATAATCGAAATACAGTGGATATGGATTTGTGTACGGTGGTAGAGGGTTAATTTCATTGAAATAAAAAGGTTGCCACAAATCAACATATTCGGACCTAAATTCTATGTAACCCTATTTAATGGAAAAATCAACAAAACTTACGATTGGAAATTATATTCGTGTAGGTAGGTATAAGTTTTAACGTTAGTAGAAAGGGTGAATAGAAATGTTGCTATTCAAAGGAGGATTTCTCCCTTTTTCCTAGTTATAGTTGAACAAAACCAACTTGACCAATACAACGCTAAGCTACATTTATTACTGTTATTTAAACATAGAAAATTTGCCACGTTATTTCTGTTTTAGTATATTTAAAAATTGTTCGACAAATAGACAGACAGACAGACAGACAGACAAACAAATGGGTAAACAACAAAGGCGTTGAAGTGTGGTTTGACAAAAAACAACAACAACAAAGAGTTCTTGATGTTAGTTTCAGGCGTATGAACAAAAAAAAAACACGTAATGAATGCACGCTTCTAAAAGATACTTTTACAGAAAAAGTAGCAGTTTTTTTTTTAAAAAAAAACAATGAGAACGGGAAGAAAACATACACAACACCGTACTCAATTAACATTATTAATTAATAATCAAAATCGTGTAAAACGAGACCTATAATTTTATAAATAACAAAATTTGAATTTTTTGTTTTTCATCTTGAATAAAGAATTTTGATTTATTTCTACAACTATAATAAACTGAAATCGTGCAATTTGAATACCGTGTAAATTAAGAGCTCACACAGTAGTTTGGATTTTATGTAAATTATGTTGGTTTCGTGACGACAAAAGTTATGTGACTTGATTTTTTATTATCATAAGATACAGATGAATAGGAAATTTTGTTATGTTTAATACAGCATGTTTCATTTAAGAATTGCACTTTTTGTGGGCAATTCAAGTTGCATTCACTACATATTTATAACGAAATTCTGTACATTAATATTCAGACAATTGTTACAATTTAGGACTTCAATCGGAAGTGTTCTTTGTTGTAAAACAAATGATTGAAACTAGAAAAACTGGAAGATAAGCCACAGAAATGCGGAAATATTTTTGTTAATTAAAATTGTTGATTTTCCATTTATTTTTTCTACTACTACTGATAAAAATGATAATGTAGAAAATCTACGTTTATTAATGTTATTTCGACAAGCAACATTACTTTCATAAAATGAAGTAATTAAACCAAAAACGAACATAGGTAAATCTTAATTTCCGTCGAGTAACATCCGGTAAATTAAAGAAAGTTTCATAAACATCTCAATTTTCCACCACTTTTTCAACCATTAAGAAATTACAATTTTATTACTTTTATATACAACAAAAACAAAACAAAAAATTGAGCGTTACTCCTCTTTTTTATTCAAAAACAAGAAAAACTGAAGGGAAATGGATGTTGGAGAGCATGTAAGAAATTTATAGACGAATAGAAAAGCGACTACTAGACAATCTTAAAGTATTATCAATGGAAACTTTCAAAGAATAGTAATTTTGGTGAAATTGTGATAACAACAAATTATAAGTTTGCATAAATTTTCCGAATATTCCACAATATAACTACAGGAAAAAAAATCATTAATCATCACGTTATTTGAGAAATTAATAACAATCTGTCATGTAATTAATAATAATTTATTATTAAAATCAAATATTGTTGTTATCATATAGAATGTTTGACATAAAAATGTCAAAGTTAATATTAATAACATTATTATTATCATCAATTTTATGTGAATTTATTGAAATACCCAATAATAATAATAATAATAAAAATTATCAAAATTATAATGATAACAATAATAATGGTGAACAATTCATAAAAAAATGGGATCATTGGAGTAAATGGTCAGAATGTAGTGTTAGTTGTGGTAATGGTAAAATTACACGTTGGCGACATTGTATATCTGATGGTTGTGCACCTGGTGAAAAAGAGGCACAAATTAAAATTTGTACATTACCACCATGTTAAATTTTTTTCAAATAAATAATCATCAAATTTATTATTATTATTAAGTCGTGTATCCATTTACACATTGTTTAAATGTTGTAATAGTTGTAAAAGCGAATAATTTCTATTGAATACATAATAAGAGGATTATAATACACCCAAGACTAGACCCTTTGTATGTAGATAACAACTAATAATTTGCCAAACGACCATCATAATTACGTATACCAGTAAATACCACAACAAATATTATTGGCTTTTATAACGGAATAATTCGATATAACAGAAAATACGATGATAACAAAAGTATTCAGTGTTTAATTTTTGTACTGACAGATGGTAAATTAACCGATAAAAAGCTTCTACTAATCCTAATTATAATGATAATACTAAACTGTTATCACTGGATTAACATTCATTTGAATATCGACTAGTTGGCTTTAATTTACATTATGTACATGTATACAGGGTGAAACAACCGAAACTAGAGTTTTCGTATTTTCTAGAGAAACGAAACAAAAACCCAAGGAGTATTCTGTCTAAAAATGATTTATAAGAGTGATTAAAGCGTTTCTGAAATGGAAAAAACGGTCATTATCTCTTAGAAATTGCACAGAAGTGAATAAAGAATCACTACAGTTGAAATTCGGGAATGTGCAGTATACGATAAGAATTTTTACGTTTTCAAAAATCGTCATTTTCATTGCAAAAAAATCAAGTATTTTTCGATGTTTTCTGTTTTAATTAATTTTAGTTAACCTACGTTTAGAGGTCAATTGTATTGTTTATCTTATCTTAACACTAGAGGTAAGTTAGCCTTGCTTCGCTACGGAACTACTTTAAGGCCAGTGCACATTATGACCGGTCAACATAAAGTTTTCAAACTCGTACAGCTTACAGTTGGAGCCGGCTGCATCCATGGCATTTCAAAAAATCCTGTGTCTCGTTTCGTGTCGCATTGCATTACGAAAATTCCCTTACGTATTTATAAAATGTGATTCGATTCTGCCCGTCAGAGTCTGATCTATAATAATTGGTGCCCGTGACATCGGATCTCATACTGTCCACTATTTTGACAAATACTGGATTTAAATCTTGACGCAAATTTATCCGTTCCGTGAAAATTTGTACTGATTCGTGCTAGCCTTAAATAAATGTCAATCAGTATTTATGAATATCAGTTGCTACAATCTACAGTTACTACTGTCAATTTTTTGGACATAATTTGACGTTACATTTCGTAAAACTACTGTACCCCATTTGACCTCCTTAGAGGCCGAATTTCAAAAAATCGTTTCTTAGTGAGCGCTTACATCATAAAAGGAATGTAACCTCCAAATTTCACGTTTCTAGGTCCAAGGGTTTGGACTGGGCGATGATGAGTCAGTCAGTCAGGACATACAGTTTCATATATTTAGATTGAATTCATTGTCATTGTTTGAAATACGTATTTTTTATCTGTTACTGTTTAATTTTTCTTCAAACTGTGTGGGCGATGTTTCCATTAAACAATCGCCACTTGTTTACCCACAACGCTTGATAACATTCTATACAAAGTTTTCATTACGTCGAGTTTCGATAGGTTTCCGTTAGTTTCTTTTTCGATTTTTTCTCAATGAAAATGACGATTTGTGAAAACGAAAAAATTCTGTCATAATCCACACATTCCGTAGTTTCAGCTATAGTGGTTCCTTGCTCATTTTTGTATGGATTTTGAGAGATATTGTCCATTTTGCTCATTTTAGAAACGCTTCTATCGAGAAGGCCAATTTTGATATCGAGTCATTTTTAGACAGAACACTCTCTATCCTTGTGTTTTTGTTTCGTTTTTCTAAAAACCCTGTATATATATAGGTATTATAAATGAATTTTCCCAGCATTTTCTCTATAATTTCTCATTTAACGTATATTTTCTTTTGTTAAAATTCAACAAAACAATAAAGTGATTATATAGAAATAAATGGAATTTGTTAGTTAAATTTACGGTATGCAATTTATTTCTGATGCAACTACTACATATAAACGATATAACTTAATATAAACCTTGGATGTACACTTTTTAACATTAGAATTAATTAAAACTGGAATGTTATAATTAGAAGATACACTTTACATAAGTAATTCATTTATAAAAGTATTTCTTTAGCAATGTATACGAGGGTATATCGAAATTTAAACAGTTTTGCAACCGGTGTTGCCATTTTTCTAGAGCTTGTTTGTAAAATGTGCCATTCTTCAAAATAAATCACCTCAAAAACGATTTTGGTTACCGTTTTGTTGCTTTGATTACTTCAAAATATCCCTAAACTGGTTTAAAGAGTGCGTTATCATGATAGAACAACACACAATAATGCTGTGTGATAACTCCTTTGGCCTCCTGTGACTTTTTTAACAACTTCCACTTCTATGCGTATCCTAAGGCTCGGTTTAGTTTCCCTTCCTTAAGCTCCCAATCCTAAATCGTACTGTAGATCCATGAGTCATCTCATTAGTTACGATTCGATTGAAATTCATTTTTCTGAATCTACCTGCATTTTGAAATTGCAACTCTTTGAATTCCCTATTCTAGACAGCTTACTTTTTGTTACTCACGTATACAGATTTGGCATTTGTAATACGAACATAGGAAAAACTACCAGCACCATCTATTGCATCTATTGACATCATCCACTTTTAGACATTTCTCTAAACATCACACCTTTTTCGAATCACAATGTTGAACATTTGCTCTCTTTGTTATGATCATGGTGAAACACCAGCAGGCAAATGTATCAGACAAAGATCGCAGTACATCGAGATTCTCCGTAAAATGCCGTGTATTTTCGTTTTTAACTCAATCTAACTGATACGCAATCCCTAACAGTGGGGTAGTGATGGTATTTCTTCTCTATGCTCGCATTAGAAACGCCAAATCTGTATATAGGTGCCCTTAGCAAATTGTATCACCGTTATTTAAAAACGATATATTTTCATCTGATCAAACTATACGATATTGACGGTTTTTCAACAATTTCAAAGCGGCTTTGATGTTTCATATTATTATTATTATTATTATTTTTTGTATTTTTTGAACCGAACAACGAGTCTTTTTTACAAACCAACGCTTTCAAACAAATTCTTTTGTATACCCTGGTGCATTGTTGATTCAATTGCAAATATACGCAAATCTGGACTCGCATATTTTCTCTTTTTTGCTTCATATATTAGATCAGAATAAGGTTGGTGGTTATATTATTAGGAAAATTGTAAATTTATGAAATTTGATATTAAAAAATAACCCTACTATAAATGTTGTACACTTTTTCATAATCATTTTATTAAAAATGTGAGATATAGGGTGTGGAAAGCTGTCTTCACATCAATCCCTTATCGCATAGACTTATTTATTTTTAATTCCTTAACAACTATGAGGCTGATTATTATCAATAATAAGTGAAAATATCGATTTATATCGCCCAGAGAAAACCTTTTTCATCTAAAATAAGACAAAAATACTAACGAACTAAAAAATTCAAATGGAAGACAGAAGCCGTCTTTAAGTTCATATTTATGCAAATACACCACATTTCAAAGTTATTGTTTTGAAATCTAATTCTAAATCATATTTTCTTTTTTGTTTTTGAAAAAAAACCGCTCTTCTTTTATTTTATTCACAACAAAAATAAAAGAGATTAAAGTTTAAAAATACATAAAATATAGGACGAATATCCTATATGACAGTTTGAGCTTTTACCAGTATTGTAAACATAAGTGGCACTATATATATTTCAAAGATATTACATTCTGAAATGTTATTCTTCTACATTCTACATAGGAAAAGGAATAGAAGATGTGGAAGAACACTTGATATTCTTTAAACAAACAATATCCATCCACTTCAGATTAAGAATATGAGGCAGAAGATATCATCTTGATCATGTAGTACGTTTTTTTGATAGATTTTTATCCATACAACAACCGACCTAATTAACAGGTCACGTAATTTATTATAAAATATTCAAATCCAATTTATAACAATACAAACAAATTGACTTCGTCATGTGTATATGTGTGGGTATATAGATACAGTATAGGTGTGAATCATACAAAGTATGGCATGAAAACGTGACAACAGTAATTGAATTGTTGCCAAAACTTGAATAACTTTCAACTAATTCGAATAAATTAATGGCAATTTCAATAGAAACATTCCAAGTTAGATTTTCAATCAAAACTCGCCAAATATTTATTGTTTTTATCGAATGGTATAGAGTAGCGCAATTGTGACAATCTCTCAAAATAAAACCGAAAAAAAAATAAAGGTTCAACTTTAAAAGAACAACAACAGCAGCCGAAAACGATGATGTTGACGAGATGGATAACAACAAACAACAACAAAGAGAACGAAGACGACGACGACGACGAGATGGATTTATATTACAATTGTCTATAGAGAATGCTACCCGATAAGCTATTAAAATTCATATCACAACAGTGGAGAAAAAAAACGAACATATCCACAATCCTGTTTTCATGATTCTTTCTCTTCACCACCAATGTTTTCTTCTATCAAGAAGATGAAGACGAATAAGAGGAAACAGAAACCGGTGGATCCACATTTTCCAATTTCAATTTGAATGTTTCGTTGTTTTCAATTCAACGAAACATAAAAATAAATCTATACAGTTTGAGACAGTTCATCTAGGAACATAGGAGAAACTACAAAAACCGGAATAGTCTTACAGCTTTCGTACGAGTTGAAAAGAGATGACTGGTAGAATCTTTATAAAATCACCCACCCTCAAGATTGACCTATGTTTCTAGATGAAATGTTTCAACCCGTATATTATTGTTCTGAAGATAATTCCAACCAATTCTCTACCTCATTAAAGCTTAATCATTTCTTAAAAACGGTTGAAATGGATTCTACTACTGTTGTTTTATTTTTTGGTTTCGTATCGCCAGTACCGCTTTAACCAATAGGCACAGTAGGCGGTAGTCTATGGGCCTTTTAGTGGATAAAGTAATAAGAAATAAATTTACAGTTATCTTCACAATTTTTCAAAAGATAGTGGTCGACAATTTTTACACCCTCCTGTCATACCTTTATTTGTCTATGGTTGAATAATATTAACATTTTGTTGTGCAACCGACCGAAAAGTAAGTAATTTTAGGCCGCAATTGATCGAAATTCAGGCCAGTCTTGGTTGCCATTGGAAACGGACGTAAAACTATTTTTACGTTGATTGTCATTGAAAACGGCCGTTAATGTCGCTACCTACTATGAAATGAATGTGTTGTTTTCGGAAAATTTTAAATTTACGGTTGCACAAAATTTGTTATATACATCTTGGCTGCGAAGTGCGGTTTAATCATTTCGAGATTGCTGCCTCCTTTGGTATGCTATAAACGTCCACGTTTTAGCCTAGATATATAAATAAAAAATTGGTTTATTAAAATTGTGATAATCTAGGAAAGAAGAGGTTCCAAAACTTTGTTTGCCTATAGGGGCCTCTACAACGTTTAATCCGGCACTGTGTGTCGCAATATTATGCTGTTATATAAAAGCAGTTAGACTCTTGGTCGGTATAATTTTAATGTAACAAGTTAAATGGAGAGATTGGAAAGATTTATTAATAATAATCCAAGTCGACGTCTCCATTTTCCACATTTCAGCCAATAAATTATAAATTTAGACTCTTGCAACTACTACTACTGCTATTGCGACCACTACTACTACTACCATGATCACAAATATTCGAAAATTGATATATCATAAACCTAATAATTGTAAAGTACATATACGACCTAAAATTACACCCAATTAAACAGCTACAGTTTTAATTGAATTTTGGCGGGGTAATGAATCATAAATAAACAATTCAACAACTTTAATTATAGAGATCGAAACATATAATTTATATTGGAAAAAATATGTCAAATAAACAATTTATACTTTCCAGTTGATTTCCTTTTTTATGTTATAGAAGAATAGTCGTAATTGTCGCTATTAGTTGATGGTAAAACTGAAAAATTCTACCGCATTATGTTAGATTTTCCATCTTTTCTCCACTATATCGTCATACCCATTTCATCATATTTCTTCTTCTCTCAATAACGACATAAATGAATGATCTTTTCTTCTGCACCACAAAAAATAATAGAAAATGGGGAGAAAAAAACCGGAAAAATATTTGACACATCACAAAATCAAAAGGTTTCGTCAACTATATTTTCTGATATTTCCTATATTATCAGTGATGCATATTTTAATTGATAAGGATCAATATGATAGGTAGATTACTACTACCACTAGTAGAGCTTTCAATTTTTGTTTAATATGGGTAATGTGAAAGCTTAACGATACAGCGAAGTTTTATTATGCGTTCAGATCAATGATATTGTCAATAGAGAGAAATTTATTATACACCTACCTGCATTTCAAACTTCAACAAATAAAAATATATTTGAATACAATTTTTATATTTCCGGATAAACCATTATATGTATCCAGTTTTATCTTATTTAAAATTTTCAACTATTCTCAGGAAACATTCGTTTCGTTATTGTGTTTCCACTAGGGAAGATGAAAATTAAAGAAAATAAAATTTTGTAGCATCCTTATTTACAACCGTTTGTTTGTATACTGTTGTTTACAAAAAAAAAATTCAACTCAACCTCCGAGATACGAACCCTGATGTTTAGCCCTGCCGGATCGTCGTGCTACCAATCTATTTACTGATTTCATGTCAACAACACTATTGCCGTCATTACGATAAAAACATACAAAATTGTTAAACTACTTCCATATTAGGTTTGTTAATTTTTTAACGACTTTTAATATTTAATTATACGAAAATTGTATAGTTAATTGGATTTTCATAAAAATTATTACAAATCAAAGTAGATCATGGACTTACTTAATGAAATGTAAATTGTAACACCAAGAAGGAGTAGGCATATCTTGACCAAACTTGGCATAAACGTTTAAACGTTTGTTTTATTGTGTCATCATACCTAGAGTGCGTCAACGTGGAAATTACCGCAAATTAAACGAATTCGACAGAGGTTTGCGCGAAAGTTGGTTTTTCGTTCAGAAAAATTACAAATCGCCTTAACCGGAACCAATCCACTCTAATACGCTGCAATCAAGCATGGAATAGGAAGAGTTAAGAAAGTCAAAGAAGAGGAACGAGGGGGCAAAGAAGAACAAATGACAATCAATGGTTAGCTTAACGAAGGTCGTCTTGTAACCCTTCGAACGGTTTACCACAGAATCAGAGCTTTCGGCTTGCAATCGTATCGGCTACATCTTGTGTTACCATTAACAACTCATAATCAACAGCAGCGTTTGGAGTGGTATAAATTACGACTCCACTGGAACCCAGGGGTGGAACCTATAAGTGGTGTTCAGTGATGAATCCCGATTCTGTTTGGGGATGCATGATGGACATATGAGGGTCAGACAAAGACGTGCGGAACATCTCAATGCTGAATTTTCTGTTGCGAAGCCTGTGCACCAAAATGTGAGGATTTAGGTATGGGGTGATATAACTTATAGGAGTAGGTCTTGTTTGGTATTTCTCCGAGGCAATGTGACCGCCCAGCGATATGTGAATGAAGTGATAGAACTCCATATTCTTCCATTTCATGTTGAAAACCTCACTTTTCCAGTAGGATAATGGCCATCCTCATATTGTAAAATGTTCTATGGACCGATTTGCAAAAGGTAAGGTCAATCTCTAGCCATGGCCACTTCGATTTCCCGATCTTTCGCCCTTCGAGCATCTTTGAGACATTATGGGGAGAAGACTGAGGAACTTGTTGCAGCCTCAGCAGACATTGCAAGCTTTACAGTACGAATTACAAGTTGCTTGTGACACAATACCTCAAGAGGAAATCGACCATCTAATAGAAACGTAGCCATATGAAGGATAGGAGAGTGTGTATCTAATAGGGAGAATAGGGAAAAATTCCTTATACCCCTTCTTAGTGTTGCGATTTCCATGTCATTGAGTATAAATTTAGAAACCGATTGTTCTACCTGCACCCCACATAGTTTATAAAATAATAATAATAATAATAATAATAATAATAATAATAATAATAAATGCATGGACCTATCATACAAACTGAAAACAAACGGTATACGTTTATTTCCGTTTCATGCTAACGTTTAATAAATAGACACATCATAAATTGTAGAAATTCAACAACAGCAATTTCCTAAAAGCATTTCTATTCTATATATTCAAGATAATAATAATAATAATGATAATAAAATATTCTAACTGAATGTTCAAATTAAAAATTTACCATCATTAAAGCAAGCTGGAGGAGGAAAAACACGAAAATATGGAGACAAGTAAAGCGTTTTGTATATTCATGAATAAAATAAACAAGAAAAAGACAACAAAATCCTATCTAGTAGTACTGGAAGTATAAAACAAAACAACAACGAATCCCATCTACCATTAACATGATTATATTTTAATAAATAATTTATTAAACATTACCCTCGTTTTATTATTATTATTATTATTATTATTATTTTGGTTGTTTACAAATCGTTAATAATACGAAAATCCGTTCAATTTCCAACGGGAAGTTCCCAATTCCCACATCCATTATCGACATACTATAGCCATAATGGCATGTGTGTGTATTCCCTGAAGGATAAACACTTCTTTCAAAAAAAAAAGAAAAATGCGAGAGGAAAATCTAGGCAATTTAATTTAAAAAATTTCCCAATCTATTTGTTTTATTTAGGTATCTTTTAGAAATTATCTATTTCCACTTCTAAAAAAAAAAACATCCCTTATTTCAAATTGTCCCAATATAGTTTTATAAAACACCATAAAAATATAATAGAAGAAAACTAGCAGAAGATAAACGATTCTACCGTTCAGGTGACATTTAATCGTAACTTTTCCAAAGAAAAATGTTATCAATTTTGTTGTTTTTTTCGTATATTCATAAAACTTTTCAAATGTTTTCTTATTGGTTTATTGAAGAGACAGTATCAGAAAAATAAAATCTTGTAAATCTAATGATTGATTATTGAGCATTTCCCCCGAAACTATACTTACGACTACCACCCTTCAAGTTTGTGGTGGAATTACATGATGTTCTCTTATCTCTCAATTTCTTCGTTTTAACATACACACACACATCCCCCAATGAAAGATGTCAAGATGAAGATTAGTTTGATGTATAAGTTGTTAATTTGTCACCATTAAAATACCACATTTAAGGCTCGGTTCACCTTCGGTGTTTATAGCTGATTGTTTGCGTTTCTAAACTCGATACAAACGTGCCACAATCCGTCTGTATCGACGTATCTGCGCGTTTGTCAATTAATGAACATATGCAAAGCTATGCCGGGACTGCAGGTTTTAGTTGCGTTTAGCACGCCTCGTGTGCCTAGACCTTAAGCTTTACCGTGACTCTTAATAGTCTTACCACTTAATTTAGGCTTTGTTGAAATTAGTGTTTTCTACATGAAATATAAGAATGTTTGACGTCAAGGTCGACCTTAAGTGGAGATTGAGGCGGGCTTAAATTCTTTTTTATGTTTTCATCAGGTTTTTTTTGAAATAATTAAAAAAAAAAAAGGTATAAAACCATTATTTTTTTTTTGTTCTTAAACTAACGATCTCCACACAATTATCGTAAACTGGATCTTACTTTATTTGGTTAAAAATAACAAAATTCTTCTACTTATATGGTTGTTGTAGTTGTTAACAGATAATTGGACGGCAAAAGTGTATATTATTATCTTTCTCTTTTAATCCGAATGATATTTGCTTCTGTTTCACCTTTTGATTTAGTATTAATCAATGATTATTGCATTTTAATTAACACATAAAATCGTATTTTATCATCGAGAAATCATACACACATACACGCAATAATGATGGAAAACAATCAATATTCTACCTAAGCTTTTAGTTAACAATTATTAAACTTCTATACTGCTTTTCGGGTTTGTTAAACTTTATATAAGGGTGAAAGTTTTCAAGTTACGGTAACGTACTTTATAATAAGATTCAAACATAACAGTTCTAACAACTTTTAATAGAAACATTTCAGATAGTTATTACTTATTACTGACTTTATTCCAATAAAATATCAAAGAAACAAAAAAAAATTCTAATAATTTATTTTATAATTATATTGGAATCAATCAATTACTCACGGTAACGTTATTGAATACCGCTAATAGTTCAAAATAGTGACAGGTGTTGAATAAGTAATCATCTAAATCTAATGATAATAATAGAAGCACAGGTGTTAATAATCGTAAACTAAAACTAAATTGAAATCAATAGAATGGAAGATTTACACTCAAATGCATTTAAACATTAAATTATCATTCAAAACTATTCTATATTCTGAATCTAATATAAATAAGATCTGAAATAATCCATGAAATGATAATAATTCAACTGAAACAACAATTGATTTTGAATCAGTAAGTATATGAAACTGGAATTGCACGCCGAGTGATTTGACGAGCTTGACTCGTGCTTGTCGAAATTCAGTCAAGCTTGGCTCGGGTGTGTGATTCGTATTGGTTTGGCAAGTCTTGTCCGAGTCTTTTCAGTGTCGTAATCCAGTTTAGTTTCCCTTCTATGCACCACCAAGCATCATGAACAAGATTTCTGTTCTTATGTTTTGGATATCTTGGATTCCATATCGCCGACTCCATTTCATCATAAAACGACATTCTTAATTTCTTAATTCAAAAATAACCACGTTTATCAATGACAACCTGGACGCTACTGAAGTGTGGCAAACTTGCATTTTCCTATGGATCAGGTCCGGTGTATTATAAGCCGAGCTCGAGGAGGCCTTCTCTTTGACTCGTGCCAAATTCACCGACAATTGATAAGGAAACATAAGCCATCCGGAGTCGAACCCGTTCCCACGGGGCGTAGTTTGTCGGGTTTAGCTAGCCACTCACCGAATCACTCGCCCTGGGATCCTGGCTTGAAAGTGTTAATTCGATAGTTAGGCCTAGTCCCAATGAGAACCTGTTCTGTTGTACAATTGCCATTTTCCCGCTAAATTTCGTCATATACGGCTAAACATAAATAAACTGCAATGCTATATGTTGCAAGAAATATAGTGCAATTCCTAGCGTTTATCAAAGATTTGGTAACACTACGGTACGCTGAAGATTCGGATTCGAGGCCAGCTGGACGTATAGAAACTATGTAAATGATGAAAACATAAATTTTGTTGATTTTAGAATTGGGGAAACAGTTTAAAAGATGTTTTCATGTTTTCTGTCATTAACAGGAAATTACAAAATTTCCTGTTAATTTATAAATTGTGGACGAATTTTCCAATTTAAAAGATTTCATATTTAATTAGAAAAACAAAATAAAATCTTTTTTTTTATAAAATTAGGGTATGTTCTTATAAGGGGGGGCACGGGGGTTTTACAATCTTTTTGTGGCATTTAATATTTCCAATTTCCATAAAAATGCATATTATGACAATTTTTCTTAAATTTTAAAATAATATTGAGAATCAATAAAAATATTCTGGATAGCTAAATATTTGATATTTTATTTCATCTTTCTTTTCAGATACATTTTTTTTTCAAAATCAAAGTTACTATGGATTCTCAATTTCCTGAAATCTAATTTTCGATTGTATTTTCTCTCTCCGTTATCTATCAATAAATTGTTAAAGTTTCTATGGTGACCAATACAATTTATGACTACTAGAAGCACCGTTTTTTTGCCCAGCTTTTATCTCCTTTAAATCTATAAATAATAAAATGAGCAGTGGCGTATCAGAGGGTTATGGAGCCCCCGGCAACTTTGAATTTTAACTGTTGAAATCAGATAATACAACTTTAGAAAAAAAACAGCAAATTTTGTAGCCATTAGGGACAATGAAACAAAAGACATCAAAAATTTATCGCACTCGATTGAATAATTTGGAGGTCCCTGTTAGTTAGAGCCCTTGGCAATCGCCCTTTTTGCCCTATCAATCTATCATAAACTGTACGAAACAGATGGTAACACGTCTGTCTGACAATAAGTTGGTGATCAAGGTTCGAGCCCCGACAGTAACTAAACACAAAAAAGCGACTTATTTTACAAAATTCATACTTTATTGCATCTCAACTGTTGGAAACCTAGTTTTATTGTCAAACTCGACTTACTTAGATGTTTGCATTGTTCGTCTCGTAGAATTTTAATGTTTACATAGCATTGTTGTTTCTGTAATCCTGACGAAGTATTCTCTTCTCGTCCATCTCTCAATCATACAAAAATAAAAACAATAAAAAACCAACTTGAAATTCTCTGATCATAGACAACTTTGACATATCTCTCTACTGTCTTACGAACAATACAATCACAGATGGATGACAACGTATTAATCTGATTTATTTATTTATTTTTTATTGTTGTTGTTGTTGACATGATCATCCTACAATGCTAGAGATATCCAACAAAATCAGCAGCATAAGAAAAACACGATACTGTTATATCAAAGGCTATCATCTAATGAGGATCGTTGTATTTGACAGATCGGAAAAGGATACGTCATCACCAAACAAATAACTCGTCATAAAACAAAAATCATTTTGGATTATTGATTGTTCTTTGTTAATACTGTTTGTGTTGTTGCTGTTGTTTTATCACGTTTCACTCCCTCCTCCAATTTCTCAAGTTTGCTATTCCAAAAATTTTGAATGTTAGTATCATTAAGAATTCACCCTTATATATATATATATATATAATGGGGTAGAATCGTGTAACAGTTGACTTTGAATAGAATTTAATACGATAAACAACAATAATAGTAACACTTGAGAGGCATTTGTAAGTTTACCCTGTAGAGTTAATAAAATTTTATTTGCAAAATTAGAAATGAAGGGTAGAAGAAATGGAAACTATTTTCAACCAATAGAGAAGATTCAAACAGGCACGTATTATTTATAAATTCTGCCCAATCTACTAACGAAATTTGCCTCAAATATTCAACATTTATGTTAATAAAATTGTGAAACGTTTATAGAATGCTTTTTAATCTCTTCTATCTTCTATCTCTCTTTATCATTATCATCGCTTTTCTGTTATCTATTCTCTTTTTTTTTCTTCTTTTCCTTTCATTCTATAGACTTGATGAATACTTGAAACTTTTCAAGTGGAAAACGTGGATCTAATCTATGCCAACTTAAAAGAAATCTGGTTGTTTTCTTTGTTGTATTTAATGAAGAAAGAGAAAGATGATGATATAGAAAAGACGAATATTAAATTAGCAACATAGGGGTGAATTAAATGAAATATTGCTTCATTAAGAAATATCAACAAGACAAAATGATGAGTAAAGTCAAATTGTTGATGTAATCATAAAAACAATTACGTATAATTATTAAAACAGATGCTCGTTTTCTTTTTATATATATATATATATATTTCTATCTCTCTTCTACACATTACTAATTTTAGAATCTAGAAATATTTCGGTGTTTTTTTTTCTATTCTTTCAATTTGAATAATAATTTAATTAATTAATGTTCGTTTTAATGAGATCAACACATATTTTCTTTTATGATTAGTTCAAGTTATTCTCTTGTTTAATAATAATCGAATACAGGGAGAGAGAGATAATTAATAAAATTATCAATGTGTGATGTGTGAGTGTGTAAAGTAAACATCAATTAATCGAGCAATTTGTTAAAGTGTCTATCAAATTTATCACTTGATCGGTTATTGATCTTAAAGTGTGTAAATAAACAACTGGATTTTTTTTTTCATAATTATTCTTTCTTCCAGAACACAGGGTCCCCAACCTTGGCGGACATTAGAAAATATTGGCAGGGTCGTGGGCATCATTTACTTTTTCAATTAAAATTTAAAAACCATTGTAGTATTTTAATGGGAATGAGGAGAGGTGCATGAAAAAGAGTGTGGACAAAGGGTTGGGCACCTCTGCTCTAGAATATTAGCTTGCTTTAAAGAAGTAGGAGTATTATTTTAAATGCTAAGATCAGATTTTTGAACATCTGATAACACAAATCCATCTATACTAAGGGTGACATTAGACGATCTGGCAAAGTGCCAGAAATCTGTCGATTTCTGTAGACGTCTACGTTCAGATGAAGCGTTCAGATATGTCTAATTACTGTGGCAGATCGAGGCAGATATCTGTAGGAACATAATTGTCTACTGAAATCGACAGATTTCAGGCTCTTTGTATACTGAACCAGAATTAACAAAGAGTTAAGTCGGTCGCGTTTTTCTTTAAAAAATATACAAGCCATTGGTCGCCTTTGCGCGATACACCACTCGTACAGTTGATAGGATAGCTGCAGGGCTAGTGACGGGCGTTCTGATAAGGTGTGCATGAAAAACAACAAATTTACTTGCACAAAAAATTCAAGAGAAAAGACCAGAAGTAACGAAAAAGAAAATGTTTCATCAAGACAACGCGTCATGCCACAAATCCGACATGGTTATGCATAAAATCAACCAATTGGGTTCCAAATGGTGCCTCATGTCCCCTATTTAGCTGACTTGGCTCAATCGGATTCTAACCTGCTTCCCAATAAGAAAAAGTTTCATGCTATAGGAAGAAATCTCAGTCGGATGCTGAGGTGGTGATTGCCGCGATAAATGATTATTTTGAAGAACTAAATAAATCGGTTTAATGGGATGGAATAGAGAGTTTGGAATATCGCTAGGCTAAAGCTATTAAATTAGAAGAAGATTATGTAGAAAAATCAAAACGTTTTTGTTGTTTTCTTCCCCAATTCGGAAACTTTTCATCCCACCCTCGTATTATAATTTTTAAATATTAAATAAATGTTCAGTCCAATTTTTCCTAATAAAGTTTTATTTGAAAAACTTTCATCACCTTCTCGTATAATGGAAAAGGGCAGCTAAAACACTTCTAACATTCAAACGGACACAAGTATAGGAACGCCTCTGGTTAGTAATGAAACTGTTTACAAACTAAAAGTCACCATAAAGTAGAGATACCGCAAAAAAGTTGCATAATATGTACTAGAGCCGCAATACAACAACAATTGTAAAACAAACAAATCAATAAACAACAAAGATTCGATTGTAATAAAAATTTTACGATCCATTCAATTTTAATACACACACACACACTCATCAGTCATAATTTGATTCAATTACCCTTCATATTGCTTATTAATTGGGGTGAAAAACAACAACAAAAAAACCAACTCTTTTATATTTATTAAAAATTTAGATTCCTTTTTATAGCTTTATTAAAGAGTTAACAATTCGCTTAAAATTGAGATGCTTCTTCAAGCTTGAATGCTCTTCAATGATTTTATAAAGAATGATATTTTTATAACAAGGATAAAATCAAATTAATAATTAAATAACAAAAAGAAAAAAGGAACGTAAACGAATTGTAAAATTGAATCAAAGCCAATTTAACGATTTGTAAACAAAAAAAAACAACAACGATCAAAATAAAACAAATTTAATTAATTAGTTTGGATTAATGAAAGAATCCAAAATTTTGTTTGTTTGTTTGTTTATTTATAATAAAAATTTGTTTTTTTTTCACTCTCCTATTTGTTGTTAATTTGTGATATAACACAATTATATCCCTCTATTGTTTAAAAATATTGCCTACTAGATATTATAAAAATGAACGCACCCATTATTGTATGTGTTGAAATAAATATGAACGGAATACACACGCTTTCACTTTTTTTTTGTTTTGTTTTGTTTTGTTTTAACCAACAATATAACAATAAAAACAACAATCATAGGGTAGTTTATCAATTATTATTATCTAAAACCGGAAATTTACTAATTAAAAATAATTCGAATTTATCGTGCCAATATTATTGTTTTAATAATTATTAAGAAAAATTTTACAATTGACTGAATAATAATTGTATATTTAACAATAAAATGTTACAATTTTTTAGAAATTTTCGTCGAAATAACTGTAAAAACATCATTTTTATAGCCGTATATATGTTGTCGACTTTAAATTACATGAATTACATTGGATTTTATATTTCTTAAATTTTACTTTGTACGTACTGCCGCTTGTACGTGTAGTGCTTTTTTTTTACTTCTTCTGGTTGACTTATTTACACACACCTTAGTTTTTAGTAAATTACCTGTACGAGTAGAGAATCTGTATGTTGCATAATTTTTTTTAGTTTTTCAATACAATATACCGACTGTTTCTTCTAATGCTGCACTACTGTATTAATGAATGAAAATAACAATTGCGAGTGATAGTAAAAATGTCCTTGTAAATTACCACAACTGAATGTCCAGAATGAGATGTGAAATTGGCATAATAAAAATAGCTATCGTATTGATTAATAAAATTAAAGGTCAGTGGCACGTTATTTATCACACTTGAAATTGAAATAAGATTATGCATAGATCAGCAACAATTCTTATTCGAATTAACCTTCCAAATTGTAAATATTATCCACTTTTATCTATATTAGGCCCTTCGTATACGGATCGATTCGTTTTGTGACCGTTTTTTAAGTTACTGCGCATGTGTTAGAAACGGCACTCGTGTATGATTGGACTAGCTAGGAACGGATCCGTCTAGAAATGTACTCGCAGTACCAGTCTTCAAATTTCGGTCGTCAAGAGATTACGTTTGTATCTCTGATTATAAAGCGTATGTTGTTACTTTATTGTTTTGGGCGCTCAAAGGCAGTACGGACGGAATACGTCAAAAAGCTGTCACAGTAAACTGGTAGGATAAAAATGCGTTAAGGAATACTTAAATGGAAACACACGCAAATAATATAAAATGACAGCCACATCTTCCTCACTTAGCATTTTACTGCATATTTACATATCGCATTGATTTTCAGTAACTTTTGCGTTTTCCTATACCGTGAGATTTTCAAGAGTAGGTTCATGGGGAAACATAACCATCAACTAGTCCTATGGTTTTCAAATAGGTTGAAGTGAGATCGATAGAAACACCCTCTAACCACGTGCTTTCTCTCCATTTCACTTCAACTTATTTCCCTATGAGCCTACTCTTCAAAATCTTACGGTATACGAGAATTGAGTTAGTGGACTAGTTTGTGATTAAACTCTCTAAACAATTCGTTACAAACAAGTCTCTTGAGGGTTTTTTACACACCAGCAATTTTATAACCGAATTATTATGTTCTGGTCAACTTAACTTTAAGGCAATTTTATAAATAATTTAACACTTAAGTAAGTGAACCATTAAATGCGTACGAATTGAAATGTTTTCCTTATTATGGGTCGTCTACACGTACAATCTTCACCGCGCGCGTAATTGCGCAAACCGGTTTAGTATACGTAAACGTCATTTGTTAGTGGAAAAGAATGGTTTGCCGGACGCTTCCACCTCTTTATTGCACTAACTTTACCGTACAAGTAAGTTGCGTGACGGTCCATTAAGGATCAAAAGAAACTCTCTAAAAACTTATTATTGCCGATTTTTTTTAACTTCTAACTTCTAACAAAGAATCTTCAAGCCAAAATAGCGTTCACAACACGTGATTTTACAAACATTTTTAAACAATTGGATATAATATAGTCATCCTAAAATGATTTTCATTAATTTTAAACAATACGTCTTGCAAAACATTAGTTGTTAAATAATTCATTTAACAAAGGAATTCAAATTAATTGTTATTATACAACTAAGTTTGTAGATCTTTGACTTGAAAAGGGCAAGACAGCTACACACATCCATTATAGTTTAATAAGTACAGAAGTTGGATACTTTAACTAGTTTAACCATTAGTGTATAACTAGAAAATTTAAAGTTCAAAACCAGAGATATTGAAGGAAAAACACCCTGAAGAAATGAAGTTCTATTTTCAATCGAAACAACAAACATATAAATAGAAACAAGTTTCATTATGTATTAGGATCCTTCCCACTTAAGCTCGCAGACAAATATCTCCGTAAAGGATCGATCACATTGAGCGACATTAGTCGCTAGACGCTGCGCGACTAAATTCGCTGTGTGTAATCAAGAACTGTCAACCCGCTCCGCTGTCTATAGGACTGATCGGCCCCACAGAAGGCAGGATCTGTGCGTGGGAATGGAGCAGGAAAATGCTCCACTGGAGACAATGTCCAGGAATGCGACAGGCAAAAAAGTTTATTGACTATTTGCCTCAGAATGCGAGAAAGCTTCTCGACCTAAGTAGGAACGAACTAAGACTGGTAACGGGACTCTTAACTGCACTGCCCAGTGAGATACCATCTCAAAAAACTAGGAAAAGCAGACAGTGAGAGATGTAGACTATGAGCACATACTATGCAAATGTGACGCCTTGGCCCACATAAGACTAGGCAGTGTGGCCCTACCACCTGCTGAATATGCAAAGAAGTCTCTCAGAGAGATAGTTAGCTTTGCTAAAAAGATATCTTTCTGGAGGATGGAGGGTTAAGAACAATAGATCAGCTTTGGTCGCAGTTCAGGAAGGCTACATGGCCAAACGAACCTTCTAATCTAATCTAATAGGACTGATCGACAAATGCTTCAAGTTTGTGACACCAATGGTTGCTCATAGAAGCGACCAGCAATATCACTACCATCTTTATATCTACCAGGCAGTCAGATTGCAATTGGTCCACAAGTATTTTGAAATTTGAATCTAGCATGTTAAAATAGAGTCCATTGATCGCGCAGTCGCCAGTGACGTCATCCACTCCATAATGGATTCCCAGAAGATCAATCAATCCTATAGAGAGCGAAGTGGGTTGATCTATCGGTTACTTGGTAGCAAGTCTGTTAGTCGCTTGAAATATGCGCATGCGCTTCCCACTTCAATTGCCAGCGTTTAACGACTAAAGTCGCGGAATATAATCGACCCTTAACGTACAACAGTTACGCCACTGTATTTTTACAATAATATCCTCATTGATCTGATTTTGTGCTTTTTTCATATTAATATCAACATCAATATTGGAGCGAAACATTTAATTTCTTATCACTCATAAAAATTCATGATTATCAAACAAAAAAAATTGATAAGGACTAGAATTACTTCGCAATATTCAAATTTTCCTATACAAACAAATGTATTCCTTTGAAATGGGGACAGGGGGATTTCCAACAATTAATTATAAGCTTACTTCTATGCGGTGTATTCCTTTATTGATGATTAATAAATTAATTTAACAAAATGATAACAGAGGTGTAGCAGAATTTTAAATTATCATCTCTATCTTTTATTCATTTGATTTTAATGAGAGGCGGCCGGCCCCTATTGCTACACCACTGGATAGTTTAATAGAAATATACAAGCTGTCTCACCTAATGGTGTACGCCAGCGTAATAAACTAGAGTAATGCCGCAATTTGTGTACTGAGAGGAGAAATCGCTCGTTTTTGTACCTGCCTATTGGGGCGGCTGCGGTTTTCATAATTGCCAATAGTGTTCAACTTACAGCCATGATTGTTTAGAATGACATTCAGTAGCGCCGAGAATAGATTTTAAATTTGTTTATAAATACGAAATTCAAACAATTTATTATCAATTGAAAGTATCATACAATAATTAATTAATTAACATCTATTCTTTCAATTAATAATAAATTGTTTTAATTTCGTATTTATTTGTATATAAATTTTAAATATTTTATTGGCGCCACTGATTGTTTTTTTTTTGCCCCGCCCATATTTAAGATTTCAATACTATTGGCAATTATCAAAAATTCGTCAGCGGAAGCGATATCCCCCCATAGTACATTAGGATCAATGTGATCTCTAGTAACAAATTTTAAAAATCTAGAAGGCTAGGTCTAAGTGATTCGTTATCATAATAGGGCTTTTTTGCAAATTAATCAAAATATAATAAAATTGTAATAAAAATAGGAGATTCATTGATAAATAAATAGAGGTCAATGTCGGCACGTTACGTTCTTGTTGATTAGAACAAACTTGAACTACTTCTAGATGTTATTGTTTTTAATTTTTTTTAGTATCAAGCAGGCGCGCTTTTATAGAAACAGGTTACGTAGATTTGCAAAAAAAAAGCCTATTTAACGCATACATAAGTGATTTACGGCAACGTACAGCTCTAGATGAAACAGTCTATAAAACAAATAATTTTTTTTTGTTATATTATTATTACATTTTGGTCAATGAACCCAAACCAAGACAAATTTAACGGTATACTACTAACATATAATTAACAAGAATGAATTTAAACCGCAATAGTGAAAACAATAATAATTGTCGTAATAATAGCAAATAAAAACGAGTTAAAAAAGAAAACGCAGATTTTTCCGGGTGAACACTCAATTGTCCATAACTTTAAAAAATTTAATCCCATCCAGTTGAAACAGTTTAATTTCTCAATTATTGTTAGGAAAAAAGTGCCACCACAATAACAAGGAAATTGTTTAAACTTTTGTTTATAAATAACCATAATAAAGATTAATTATTAATTCATATCTGTCCGGTGATATTGTGATAGATTTTCATTAATTATTATTAAAAAAACTTGTCATCATTTTTTAATGATTGTTTATAAGGGGCAAAAAAACAACTTTCAATTTAAACATAAATAAATGATGATGATGAGGAGAGATGACCTATCGTCTAAGCTTCCTTTCATTTCTTCTACAACACATCAACATGAATGAATGTAAATATAAACAAAATATCCCACTTTTCCCTACATTTTGATTATTCGTTTCCCTTTCGAAAAACATTGAAACCATGTGCGGTTGTGTTTTTTATAATTTAAAAAGCGTACATTATTCATACAAGAATCTATTACCGTTATCATCATTTTAATAAAATAACATTAAGAAAACAAATATCAAACACTTACTTTAATTCAATTCGTTTCGGAAATCTTCTATTAATTACTAAGAATATTGATAAAAACACAAATATTATTGTCAATTTTCAATGCGATACACGATATAGGTTATGTTTGTTAAAATCAACTACGATCTACACCCCACAACAATCTGCCACCAACTGACTAACACAAAAATAGCAAGATTTCCCAATAACACAGATGGACTATATTGGAAATTCAAATGCAATAAAAAAAGATGCAAGATGTTTATTACTAGTGACATCTATAAAATGTAATTATCAACTAGAAGAAGGTCACTAGAATTTATTTAATTTGAGCCTAAAATCGGGGTATTTTATCATAAAACAATGATAATCCATCATTTAATTGCTTTTAATTAAAAATCAAATAAAATAGTGGATATTACATTAATTTTATTTAAATAAAACATTGTAGTTACTATGGTATGTATTAGGATAAGCGTGCAACCAGCTAGAGTTGCCAAATTAATATCATAATATATCAGTACCGTATATAAAATATCGATAATTCTTTGATAATATCGTCGAAACTACACTGTTAATTATACAATCAAACTGTATTAAATTACGAAATTAGTTTGTATTAATCCGGGTAGAAACGGCGCCATCTTGTTAATACCGGCAACAACGCAAATTCTTCAACATACTATAGTATGTCATTGTTACCAATTTTTAATTGTGTAAAGCAGGCCATACACGATCAATCAAGTTTTGTCAGCAATAAAAATGTTTTATTTCAAATAAAAACGTACAAATTCAATTATTTTGAGTCTTATAATTGTAGAAATACACGAATATATTACAAATTAACCACATATAAATCACTTGGAAAATCTAATTTACCCTTCAAAACATTCTCTTTGAGTTTCTGTAAACGGAAGACAATTATAATTGGAGAATTTCAGTAAAAAATTGACAACTTACTCTATTAAAAATATCAGTAATCAAACGATTAGCTTGTCGTATTTGTTTCTCTTTTTGTATCACTAATTTCTGTTGTACTTCCGGTAATTTTCGATAATTCTTCTTTGTATTCTCTTTCATTTCTTTAGCTGAAAATAAACGTTGTTCATATCGTTGTTGTTGTTGTTTTATTGGATTATTTTGTAAAAACAACAATTTCTTCACATCCTGATTCTGTTCACGTTCTAATCTCGTATTAATTACAGCTTGTCGACGTAATTCAGCTAATTGTACGAATTTTGGACGATTTTTATTCAAATAATCCTACATTTAACAACAATCAACAACAATAACAATAATAATTATAATTTTATTTCAATTATTAACAAATTTAACAATTTTTTTTTTGTATAAATTCTAATCAATTACCTGTAGATTATATTTAACGGTTGTTGATGATGTTATCCGTTTTTTAGGCCGAATTGTTGGTATTTTAATTTTAATCTCTTCTAAAGGTTGCTTTGGTTTCTTCTTTTTTAATTTCGGTATTGTTTGGGTATTTTCAAATGTTAACATGTATGCAATTGCTCTTCTATTATGTACAGTTTTTTTCAATTTACATCGACAATAATAACAATATTTATCATCACCATCATCAACATTGTGGCATGTACAATGATCTTCTAAATCATTTAATTCATCTACAGTCTTTTTAATTTCATTCAAAGTATTTGTTTTAATCCGTGTATAACAATTACAATTATATGTTGGATCATTATAAAATCTAGATTGTTGTGGACATTTTAATAATTGATAATAACATGGTCGACATAATGGTATTGTTGGTAATCGTTTTTTCGTTGTATACAATTTATCAAATTTACCTTTACAACAATTACATAATATTAAAGATTGATCAGATGATGATACAGATAATGATGAAGAATTAGAATTTGTTTTTGTTATTAAATCATCAGTTTGTACAGCTGCTGCAGAACAACGACAATCATCAATTTGTGTGGATTTTTGTTGTTTCATACCTAGACAATCACAACTATCAACTTGTATCGATTTATTCTGACATAAACATTTATTATTTTTACTACTACTATTACTACGACTACTACTACTACTATTTGAAGATTTTACAGAATTACCGCAAATCTTCTCAAATTGTTTAACAATATTACAAATACGCTCGTTTAAAATTTGTTTTTGTTCATCTAATGGTATCTCAACAGTGAATTGTTGATGTTCTTGTCGACTACGTGGAAATGTAGATGTTTGATATACACCATGACCCACTAAAGAGGGTTCACGTGATTTTTTCGTTTGATTATTGCGTGATGTACTAGAACTACTACTGTAATTGTTTGTCATCATATAGACTGTTGTTGTTTTTTGTTTATTATTTTCTAATAATTGTTTTAATTTGCCTAAATAAGAAATTTCATCGTTTATCCATTGTAATTGATATTGTCGCTCTTTTGTTACATAATTCATCAAACTACTATCACCTTGACCTTTACAATTTTCCAATAATAACTCAGATAAAGTTTGATTGTCTTTCCAACTACTATTCGATGATGATGTTGTTGAATTTGTTGATTGTTCTTGTTGATTTGTTGTAAAAATTGTATGTTTCTTTGTATTATTAGCAGATTTTGGTAAATATTCATTACTGAACGTTTTTATGGTTAATGCCGGATACCATGGTAGATTATCCTGTAATTTTTGTTGTGTTTTATTTTTATTATCACTAGATGATTCTGTATTTGTTGTTGATCGACTATTATCATCGATATATTTACTATTAAGGATTTTTTCAACAATTTTCCTAATATAACGTTTTTTTGTTGTTGTATCGTAACGTTTTGATTTCAATAAACGTTGTAATAATTCAATACTACATTCAATATCTGTAATTAGATAATTTGATTGGTTTTTCTGTAATAATTCACTTAAATTTGAATTTGTTTCAGTTTTATTTGAATTTTTCTCATAATTATCACCTGATAAATATTCAAAACTATTACAATTTGATATTGTTGCATTATCAGATGATGTTTTTAATGTATCTGTTGATTGTTTATCTGAATTATTATCAATAATAATGATACTTTGATTAGAATTGGAATTTTTCTGTAAACTATCACCGGTTTGTACAAGTTTTGTTGAATTCTTACAAATTACCGGTGATGTTTGTATAAATTTATCAATTTTCTTATTATTTGCATCAATACAATCAACAATCACCGGTTTTGTTATACATAATCGTATATTACGTTTTTGTAATTTACTTGTTTTGGTTGTTAAATCTTTTGGTGTTGATTCAGCATCCGGTGTGCCGATTTTTCGTTTCAAATCCATCAAAATATTTGTTTTTTCTAAACTAGAATCGGTTGTTGTTGTCGTATTTTGTCCATCGATTACTACAATCGGTAATGATGCTGATGTTGTTGTTGTTGATCGATTATCATCAGATTTATGCTCTAATATCGGTAATGATACACTTTTATATAGTGTACGTTCTTTATTACAGTTATTATAGCCGATATCTGCACCATTATCCCATTCTAATTTACGATTTGATGTCAGACTACTTGTAGGTGAAGGATTTGATTGTGCTTCTTCCTTATTATCTTTAATCGATTGAAAATCATCATCATCATCACTTTGTACAATTTCTGGTATATATGATATTGATGATGTACCAGTAAAATATTTCGTTAATTGTTTATTTAATGAATAATTACGATAATATTCCAATACTGGTGTTGGAATTGATGTTGATTTAAGATCATCTTGTTTATCACCATCACCACTCATTACTCGATTATTTTCTAGAAAATATACAACGAATTATCTAATTTATCGTAAGAAACAAGTGATTTACCATAATTTTATTACTAAAATCAAAGTAATTGTTAACAACTCTCTAAGCGTTAATAAACATAACCTCAAAACTATTTTATTGAGTAATTAGATGAATAATTAATGAAATACTGTTTAATTATTGAGAATTGATGAATGAAATTGTTTGAAATCGATAATTAATTTAGAAAAATTCCCAAAAAACGAATATTTTGATTTAAAAACTGATTAAATTTGACAAATTTAAAAAACGAAACCAACCAATAACAGTACGATAATACAATGACGTCATCATATCGTCTAGTTGCCATCTATGAATTAGTAGCGCAATTATAAATAAACAAAGGTGTAAAATAACGTACGTTCAATAGGCGCGAAATTTAAACTGCTGTAATCAATTTAATTCAAATAATTCGGTTTTTATTGAAGTAATTCCATAAATTAACCATAAATATTCAATTATCGTTAATATTATGCTAGTAATGTTTGAATTTTGGTGAAAAAGTATATAAATAACGAATGAAATATTTATGTTAAGAATTGAATAAAGTACGAAACCAACCAATAACCATACGATACGTAATGACCTATGACCTCAGCATCAGTCAACAAATCACCGAACTGCCATCTATGAATTACTAGCGCAACTATGGATGAGCAATCATATAAATCTACACAAAACTATAATTAACCCTCGGAAATAGGCGCGCAATTTAAACTATTACAATCAATTTAATTCAAATAATTGCATTTTTATGGAAGTAATTTTATAAATTGACCATAAATATCCAATTATCGTTAATATTGCAGTATTTATGTTGTTTTCTGAAATTATATCCAGTAGAAATTGCTGGTGAAAACGAAAATTCGTCAAAATTCTTTTATAAATCAACCAGTAAACACCAACTTTAACAATGTTATCATTATTTAATCTAATGATTGTAATTTTCTTAAATTCAGGTAATAATCGTTGATTGGCAACTCGAATGTTTTTCAAATTTCTCTAATTTACAGCTATCAGCAAAGATATGAAAGATATGAATTTACAAGAATTGGTCAATTTAGCTGAAGATATCAGTAAAATACGTCCAAATGATGTCCAAATATCCGACGTATCATTTTTTCTATTCACAAAAGAATCAAAAGCTCATCAATTAAATCTATTTGGTGATGGTAATAATGCAGTTTTAGAACCAACAAAAGAAACAAAAATTCTAATACATGGTTGGCTTGAAAACCATCAACGTAATTGGTATCAACAATTAACACAAGAATATTTAACAAAAGGTGATTTTAATGTTATCCAAGTTGATTGGGAACGTGTGGCTAGATCATCCTATATCTCATCAGCTGAAAATACAAAATTAGTTGGTAGATTCAGCAATTGTTTACACACAATTCAAACAAAATTTGTAATTTTTCGTCAATTTTTTCAAGGCGATATTGTCGGTCGTTTCATTCTAAACAATAATCTAACAATTGAACAAATCCATTTGATTGGTCATTCATTGGGTGCACATGTAGCCGGATTTGCAGCCAAAAAAATCCAAAAACACTCAAATAATAATCGTGTTAAACGTATAACAGGTTTAGATCCTGCAGGTCCATATTTTCGTGAATTCTTTATAACACACCATGATCGTTTAGATCAAAACGATGCACAAATTGTTGATATTCTACATACAGATGGTGGTTTTTATGGATATGAACAACCAATTGGTACATTAGATATTTATATAAATGGTGGTAAACCTATACAACCGGGTTGTTTGGATAATTTCAAAATTTCACCATCTATCGGTGAATTATTAGAAGACAGTTGAATATTTTCTTTATAATTAATTAATTATTGTTTAATTTAATGATGAAATTTCAGCATTTTGTAGTCATTCGAAAAGTTGTCAATATTTCATCGATATAATAAATCGTGACAAATTCACATGTATTCAATGCGATACATGGGACAATTACCAAAAGGGTTTATGTAATAATAATGAGAAATATGTGATAGGAGCTGATGATATCAATGGAAATACAACTGGGAAATGTTTTGTATCAACTAAACATATAAAAACACCACTTTATCTGGGAAATCTAATCGATCTACTAACGAAAATCTAATCTTGACTAGAATAGCGAAAATTTATTGTTTTACAAATATGAAAAATATTACTAAATTTGTACTTTGATTCGAGTTAATTAGGCGTTTAACAATAAATAAACAAAAATTAGTTTAAACAGAGGTTACATCAGTCGTTTCAATTCGAGTAATCGGTTCCATTACTTTAATAAACAAATTCTTATTAGAATTCGTTAATTTTAAATTTGTTAAAATTTCTATCACATTATCAACACTAAAAGATTGATCAATTTTATTACAATTATTATCAATAATTTGTTTGTTTCTATTTGGTTTTATAAAATGTAAATAACAATAACCACGATAACCAAACCAATTTATATAATTTGGTTTAATATTATTTGCAAATAAAGCATCTTTAAATTGTCGTAAACGTACAGTTTTATCAATATTGGAAACATGTAATGAAAAATCGTAATGATAACGATTTGTTTGCTGTATTTTCTTCGTATTATCAACATTTATTTGTTTCAAATCGATAATCTGACCATCACTAGAAATAATGCGTTAGAAATCGATAATTTTTGAATAAAATCAATTACTTTTGATGAATTTCATAGATTTTCTGCAAAACAGGCATTAAATCGATTTGTTTTTGTGTCAATAAATCCCAATAGATTCCAGATGGTTTTTGTTGTTTCTCCTCAATTTTAATTAAACGTGTCGGTGTTAAAATGTAATCTAAAGGCACATCGTGTTTTTGGAAAATACCATCAGGTAAACTATCAAAAACCTAAAAAAAATCGACCAATTTAATTATTTTAACACAATAAAGGTATCAAAGAACAACTTGAGAATCATGTACGATTGTTACTATCGTTGTTTTATCGTTTATAGCTTTGATTTCTTTTAAAATACCAAATTCCAAATCAGCATAACCTTTACCTTTACCAATACGATAACCATTCAATGAACACGCAACACTACCCACAATTAATAAATCTATATGTAATTGTTGATTAATATCAATTAATTTACCATAATTATCAATACCATAACGATTTACTAATTGATGTAGTTGATTTTTTGATTTTACATCATTTATGGTTAGTTTTTTCAAAAATGATGATTGTCTCAATTGTGGACATGGTACATATAAATCTTTATGTTTTTCTAATGTTAATCTACGTGCATATTCTAATGGTTTATCCGGGTTGATCTCGATACATTTAGCTATTTGGAATTCTTCTAATTCTAACAATTTCAATGTAGCTTGTTCGGTATTTTTAAAATTCGGTATACGACCATATACAGGACGTGGGAAATTCACTAAACGATATTTCTCTAAATGATTCCATACTTTACGACGGATTATTACTTTAGATGGATTTTCTACAAAGAAAATTAGATTTTTTAAACAACTATAAAAAGTGAGGTTATGTCACCGTTTGAAGGTAATTTTGGTGGTTGATTTGATTCACATACTTCTAACATGTTTTAAAAGATAGAAATTGTATAAAATTGGATAATAATACAGTTTTTGCGTATTTTAATTTGTTTAAATTATTTATAAACAATCAACCGATTGCCATTTTATTAAGTTACTTAAACTGATTTAAACAAAACAAGGATGTAAAACGCAATATTCACTGGTTAAACAAAGATGAAAATAATGGCAGAATTACAACGTTATAAACAAAAAATCACTATTATTTTTAAAATTGTTGATAAAACATAACTAGTCTACGGATTTAGTTGGATTAGAAACAATTTGTGAATTATTTTCAGTTTTTTATGTTTAATGTATTAAAAAAAAATACATAGGGATACAATGTGTATTAAAATAATTTACAAGTTATACTGTAATGATCACTAGTAGGGAATTTAGTGATTTGAAAAGTTAACGTATAGTTTGCGACATATGCAATGGTGTTAGCATTAATTTCAATTCTGCATATTTTAAATTAGCTCCTCTTAAATTGGCTTCATGTAGATCACTACCAGTTAAATCACAATACTAGAAAATTATTTATTATTCAATATTTATAAAAAATAAATGTGGGTGGTTTACCTCTAAATCAGCACCAGCTAATACAGCAGCTCTAAGATCACAATTTTGTAAATTAGCATTTTTCAATGTTGCAACTCTTAAATTAACACCACCCATATCACTACCTTCTAGATTAGCATTTTTTAAATTAACACCTTCCATATTGGCACGTGCACCAGCTGGATCTTTAAAATTACAATTTCTCATACTAACATTTTCTAAATTAGCACATAAACATTTAACACCTAATAATTGTGCATTATCCAAATTTGCATATGATAAATCAGCACGTTCTAAACAACAATAACTTAAATTTGCATTTGTTAATTTACAACGTTGTAAATTTGCATATTTAAAATTAATATAACGTAAATCTAATTTTGTTAAATCGGCACCTTGTAAATTAACACCTTGAAAACGTAATTCTTGTTGATATGAACTATTTATTAATGCATCAATAACATCACGACGTGTTAATGGTAAATTATCACGATTTAAACATTTTTGATTGATTATTTCTTCTAAAATTGGTATGATTGTTTCAATACCAAAAAATCTAGCTTCTTCTAATATACCTTCAGGATTTATATTTTGATCATAGATTAATTGGCCATTACGTAAATAATTCAATATTGGTTCAAAATAGATGGGACTACGATCTATTAGATATGCACCATTATTATCTAAATTACTCGGTTGTAAATGATAACCATTCTCATCATTTGCAAACATTCTAGCTAACATACTATCCGGTTCTTTTGTTGTCAATGTACTCTTTGTTGTTGTAAAATATTTCCCACCAATATTCAATGTTATCCATTCTGAACATTTATTTTGTTTTTTTTGACAACTATCTGATGGTTTTATAAAATTTTCACCATTCGATATATACAAAATATCGTTATTACGTATATGGGTGATATCATGGATTTCTGTACCATCTTCCAAAAAGATTCGACGTACTTTTAGATTGAATCGTAAAAATGCTTGACTCAACAATTCATCTAAAGTTTGTGGTACCATGAAGATCTTTAATTATTAGAAAAATACAACAAATCAATTATGTTTTATGTTAATTAAACGATAATTTACCTCTCCCACTGTATTTGTACCATTACGAAAGATTCGTACTTGTTTATTTGCCATAATCACATTTAAATCATCCTCCGAACACCTATTTCGAAATGACAAATGACAACTGTCAAAATTTACAACATTGCCAGATCATTACGCTAATAATCGATATAAATCTTGTTTGAATTAAGGTGTTCCAATAATTGTGGTATTCTAAATAAAATCAACAATAATCGATATAATTCTCACAAATTTTGTCGGAAATACTACAAATTTTAAATAAAATTAAGGAAATTTGGGATAAATATTGTTTAAATTCGTATATTTTAACAATTCGGTAGATTTCTGGAAAAATTGTAACAATTTGACAACGGTGTTGATTTGTTGGTGTGATTCTAGGGAAATTGTTGTTGTTGTAGTGGCGCACTTTGATGTGTTGTCAAAAAAATGACATATAATTGAAGTCATCAAATCCCGGCGTTTTCTACGTTTTACACGATTTCTTTTTGGTTAAAAATAATTGTAAAAATTACATAAAAAATGATAAATTTTGTAAATATCCTCTTGTGTATTTTCTATTGTTTTACATTATTGAATCAAATCGAGGCGCAATGGAATACAAAAGATTTCATGAAAAGAGAACATTCGCTTATCAAACCTTATTATGGTAAGGAATTGTTTCGTTGTTTTTTTCAACTGAAATTATCATTAATTTTGTGTGAATTCAAGGTTCAGGTATTGATATACCATTCTGGCAATTTATTGGTAGTACAATCGTTACACCGAATTATATTCGATTAACACCAGATCTACAAAGTAAAGTTGGTGCAATTTGGAATTCTGCTGTAAGTAGTTTTGTTCAATTTTTTTCCAATATAAATTCAATTTTCTGTAATCTTAGCCGGTAACTGTACGTAATTGGGATGTTCAAGTACATTTCAAAGTTCATGGTAAAGGTAAAGAGTTGTTTGGTGATGGTTTTGCTATATGGTATGCAAAAGATCGTATGTTAGATGGTCCTGTATTCGGTAATAAGGATTATTTTCAAGGTTTAGCTATAATTTTGGATACTTACAGTAATCATAATGGACCACATAATGTAAGATTCGTAATTAAACTCAATGACATGAAAATTGTAACACCAAGAAGAGGGTCCACCCGTATTGGTTACAAACTTTCCTTCCCTTCGTGCCGTTGTTTCTATCAGATGGTCGATTTCCTTTTGTAATTTGTGCTGAAGAGCTTGCAGTGTTTGCGGAGGCTGCAGCAAGTTCCTCAATCTTCTCCCAATAATGTCCCAAACATGCTCGATGGGTGAAAGATCGAAAGATCGTGGTGGTCATAGCAAATCGATCCACAGAACGTCTAACAATATAAGGACGGGCTGCTGGAAAAGTGGGTCTTCCAACTGCCCTAGAAATAGAAGAATATGGGGTTCTACCACCTCATCTACATATCTCTGGGTGGTCATGTTGCCTTGGAGGAATACCAAACAAGACCTACTCCCATAAGTTATAGTACCCCATACCATAATCTTTAAGGCCCATACACACACACACACAGGAAAATCAAAGAGGAAAAACTGAATACCCCGTAGGCTACACACACCCACACCGGAATTTTTGTGAGAAAAAACTGAATAGTTCTGGTCTTGAGGATTTCCGGATATTGTGTAGGCAAGAACTGACAGATTTGTCGGACAGTTAGGAAGGCCGGATGATAATGAAAAATGGTGGCTGCAACCAAACTGAACTGACGTCTAAGCCAGAACTGTTCAGGTTTTCCTGTATGTGTATGGGCCTCGCAACAGAAATGCAACATTGTGAAGTTCCACACGTCTTCGTCTGACTCTCTCATATGCCCATCATGCATCCCCAAACAGAACCGGGATTCATCACAGAATACCACTCCAGGTTCCGGTGCAGTCGTAATCTCCAAATGCTGCTGTCGCTGTTTGAGCTGAGCCGAAAGCTTTGATTCTGTGGTGAACCGTTAGAAGGGTTACAGGACGACCTTTGTTAGCTAACCATTAATCGGAAATCGGTCTCTTGTTGACATAAGACGAAGATAACGCTCCTGCACTTCATTTATTCTTCTTTGCCGCCCTCCGGTTCCACTTTTGTGACGTTTTGTCTAATAGCAGGCGCATAATGGTGGATTGGTTCCGGTTAAGGCGATTCTGCCAAGTTTGATCAAACAATTCTTATCCCTTCTTGGTGTTGCAATTTCCATATCATTGAGTATATTTTATTATTGTTATTAAATTGAGAAAATCATTTATAGCATCAACATCCGTACATTTCTGCAATGGTAAATAATGGTAGTTTACATTATGATCATGATCGTGATGGTACACATACACAATTAGCTGGTTGTGAGGCGAAATTTCGTAATTTAGACCATGATACCCATATATCGATACGTTACGAAAAAGATGTCTTAACCGGTAATTGATTATTATAATTTTCAAAATTTTTTAATTAAATCATAAAACAAAAATTACAGTCTCTACTGATATCGAGAATAAGGCAGCTTGGAAGGAATGTTTTAGAGTAGAAGGTGTAAAATTACCAACCGGTTATTATTTAGGTGTTACAGCAACAACTGGTGATTTATCTGATAATCACGATATAATGTCTGTACGTTTATTCGAATTAGATACACCAGATGATGTAAATATTATTAATTACAATATAATTAATGATTTAATTATTAAATTATAATGAAAATTTCAGCCACAAACAGTTGAGGATCGTTCAAATATTCTACCATCAGCTGTATTCTTTGAACCACCACGTGATCATGTTGAAGATCCTAAACCATCATCATTATCCGGTGTTAAAATCTTCTTTTTAGTATTGATTGGTAGTATAGCAATTGTTGCATGTATTGTTTTAGGGATTATGTTCTATCAAAAACAACAAGATAAACGTAATAAACGTTTTTATTGAAAAATAATGACTGATTATTGTTGAAATTTTTTGTGTTTTTTCTTTTATTTCTTCTTTAATTTTAAGTGTCATTATGTAAAGTTGTATATTTGTAAATTTCGGGGGTTTTCTTTGTAAAAAAAAAAAACATAACTGATGGACTGATATCGTGAATTTTTGCCAAATAAGTTGACATAATTATTGTACAATAAACATCCACTATCTTCTTGCTAAATATCGTTTTAACATTGTTAATTATGTAATTAATAATAAATGTGATTCGATAAGGAATTAATAAAATATTTGGATATATTTTTATTGAATTTTACAACAATTTATACAAATAAACAAACATCTATTAAATTGTGTGAGAGAAATAATAGAAATCGAGCGTTTTATTTTTGTTTAAATTGTTTAAAATTGTAAATCAACAAACTATTTGGTTGGATTTTTGTCTAAATAAGTTATAATTTTTAAGTATTTATGACTAGTACATTGATTTATTACAGTACAGTATTAGATTGAAGATTCTGTACACAAATACAGAATAATACAATAATTTGCAGTACTGTAGAAAAATTCAGTCTTTTTTCTTAAAACTCATAAAAAAAAAATAAACAGTTTTCACAGTACTGCTGGAAGAAGAAAATGAAACATCAAACATTTAGTGAACAACAAATCAACACACACAAATTACACCAATTCAACTGGCAAATTAATTTTTTGAAAAATTTACAATAACACACAGCCTTTTTTTGTATGTATTTTGTTTTGTTTTATAGGAAATAATTCGCCAATATTTGTACCTGTTTTATTAGGGAGTTGTGTAATAAGAATTATGGCAAGATTTTCGGCATTTTGCCAGCTTTTACAATAATATCAAATACTACAACCTATTGTGTCCATTAAACAGCAGTCTCTCTAAACACTTTAACCGGATTATCGATATTTTGTATATAAATATATCTAGTGACTGTATTATGTGGATTAGGTTCAACAATATCTTGAACTTTCGTCAATTTCTTGTCGGTTAATGCCAATTGTTTCATCGAAATATTCGTATTTGGGCCTGTTATAAAATAAATTCGTATTTTTAATTAAATGTCGAAATATTCAAAAAAACAAACAAACAACAGCAATCTACTGGAAAAACATGCACAAATCAAAAAAATCAAGCACAACTACAAACTAAACTAAACAACAACACGATCGTTTCTTTGTTAATTTATTATTATTAATTTGTTTATCAATATGTTCGTTATTATCACTATTGTGTTGTTTATGATCACCATCACTATTACGTTCAAACCAATCTTCATCTGATGAACTATGATGACTTTGTAAACGATTTAATGAATCTGTTGTACAAACAGTTGTGATTAATTTAATTTTAAAAAAATGATTATTTGGTAATTCAGACATGGCACGATTACGAAAAAAATTATGATTCGTTTTTAAATTATTTATTTCAACATTTTCAGATGCTGAACGTATCATCATAAATTTTTTATTTGGTTTATCTTGTTCTTTTAATATCCTTTCTAAACGTAATTTTAATTGACTAGCCGATACAGATGAATTACGTCGTTGTTTAATTTGTTCAATATCACTAATATTTGTATTATTATCAATAATTGGTTCATTATGTTGTTGGATTGATGGTGTATGTGATTCTGGACTTTCCGGTGTGTAGGGTTCATGTATTAACATATCTTTTGTTATCGGTTCATGTAATAATTTCGAATCAATTTGTTGTTGTTGACAATTTTTATTATTTGTTGTTGTTATTATTGTATCACTCATATCGATTATATTGATTTTAATTGAAGCAAATGATCGACAACATTGGCATAATAAATTTGGTGCACACTCATTATTATGATTACAACATTTAACTATACCTGCATTTCCATTTAATGTAATCCGTAAATAAACCGGCTGTAAATAAATTTTAACTAATTAATTCTCTAATTGTTATTACAGCACTAATAACAAACAAAATTGGAAGAAACACAACCAAAAAACAGAAATACCTTTAATTGTTTACCAATATGCGAACATCCAGAAAAACTGGCTGCATTAAACAACAATAAATTAAATAAGAGAGAACATAAGAAAAAACGAATTCCCTAAATACCTATTTGTTTCTCAAAACAATAACAATAGAAGAAAAAAACAACTTACTTTATGATCACCCATACATGTATCTAACCCGATTAAACCATATTCAACATTATCATTATCATCAATTAATTGTCTAGCTGTATGACTTAATAATACACGATCACACCATGCCGGACATCTAGTTTGCATATAATTTCGTCCATGTGAGATTTTCTCTTCAAATGGATATGATGGTGGGAAATTTATTGGAAATTCTGTTAAATATTGTTCAAATGCTTCCAATTCTTTATCGAATGGTTTCAACTTTTAAAATAAACTCTATTATTGATTATTTCTATTGTATTATAGGGATATTGGAAATAAAAAAATTTACCCAAATTGGTGATGGTGTTAAGAAAATTGTTTGATGTTCTGTATGATTAAATTCTTTTTTACCAACAGTTAAAACTAATTGACTATCATCGGTTGCATATTGTAATTTTGTATGGTCGTTATTTTTATTGTTTTGTAAACGTGTTGTTGTTAAACCGTCTGTTAATTTCTAGAATTAATTAATTTTTTTAATTAAATAATTACAAAATTTGTTAAAAATTCATTTTGATTTACTTTAATAACACTTTCTGTATCTGTACGAAAATTAAAATCACCAAAAATAAAATGTGGTACTTTGCCATAATTATCATTATGGAATCTTTCTAATGTATGTTCTAATGCACGTCGACGATTTTTACAATATACAGATGGATAGGTTTCCATTGCAATGAAATTTGATGCATCATGGAATAGATGGATGTTGACTAGATCGATAATTGTTTGATTTATTGACCAACGGGTACGCATGAAACCTTTACGTGACCATTTACACTGCAAACAAAACAAAAAAACTATTATCGATAAATTCAGGATTACTGCATACTACAGACTAGGTGTTTTTAATACTCTTAAGGGTTTCGTATAAGTTGAGACAAACTGAAAACAATCGGTATTCGATCAAGAACGTCGCCGATCTATTTCGATCTTTTTCTGATACATTTGCCCGCTGATGTTTCATCATGATCAGATAACAAAGATAGCAATGTTTAGAGAAATGTTAAAGATTGGGTGTTGTTAATAGCTGAAGTTTTTAGACTTATTTTTTGTTTTCTGCTTATCTCATTCCAACTTATGCGAATCTCCTAAGAGTGTGAGGTGTTGCTACTTTTTCCCTATGTTCGTATTAGAAACGCCATGTCTGTATAAGGGTAGATTGCTGGCATTTGTGGATTTCTAGGGGGAATTTGTTTAATAAAATGATATTGTGTATCATAGAAATCACAATCAGTCAGAATTCATAGGGGATTGAGTGTAGGTTGCACTTGTCCAAAAACTGTAACCTCTACTGGACAAGTTTCTAGATACACTACTCCTTCGCTCCGTGAAATTTTTATCAACAAAGATGGCTTTCGTCCGAGACACAAGATAAGGCGCACCTTTATTACATAGTCTCTGATTTGTGGCTCGGCGAACCACGGACCGATATGATAAAGACACCAAACGTTTGCCATCTATTAATGTTGGACTTTTTTGAGAAAATTTCATATACAGGCTGAGACAGTTCATCTAGGAACGTTCAAGAACCGGGAGTCTTATAGCTTTGATCTGAATTGAAAACAGATGGCTGGTAGAATCTTTATAAAATTACCAACTCTCAAAACTGTCCTAGATGTTCCTAGATGAAATGTCTCAACCTGTATAAAAGTGATTTTTCTTATGTAGGTACTACTTTGCTTGTCCAGTACTGTATATAAAAGGGCAAAATATTCAACGACAGCAATTTTTACTTTGAAATAAGACTCGTTAATTTAAAAGATTATAAAGATATACAGACTTGGCCTTTTTAGTGCAAACATAGGAAGGAATACTAGCACCACACTCTTTCAACGGTTTACCATAAGTTAGAACAGAAAATAAGGGATCAGACACCTAAAAATTCCGGCTCTTGATACCCACCCATTCTTACAATCAGGCTTGCCAAGAACGAGACTGATTGTGAGCCCAAATAAAATTGTTCCATGGGTTCCTAAAAATGACGTTTCATTATAATTAGAACAACGTGCGGGGTCTTTCCGGGCTCCATAACACCTCGGGCGCCGGTAATTTGTACCTGCTGTACTCCTCTTTTCGGGCCTGCTTACAATCAGACATTTCCATAAATATCTTCATTCACAAAAATCTTATTTAAATTTTTCTATCTTTATTAAGATTATGGTGAAACATCAGCGAGCAAATATATCAGAAAAACATCGAAGTATATCGACAGTCTCCGTCAAATACCGTTTATTTTCTGTGTATCTCATTCTAACTTATGGGAAACCCCTATGGATGGTGCTGATATTTTTCCAGTGTTCTTATTAGAAACGCCAAGTCTGTAGACTTGTGAACGCTCAAAGTTTTTCTTCCATAATTAATAACAAAATTGAAATTAATTACAAAAAAAATGCTCTCAAATTCAAAAATTTTCGACATATTTCACGCCTTTTTCCAAATTTCGCTTAAAACGAAATCAAATCCGATTTTACAATATTTTTGAATGAGAAAAGTTGCCGCCATTTTGACCGTAAAAATGGTGGTAAAATTGTGACAACCAATCAACATAAGACTTTAGAGAGGGGAAGAATAATAATAGGCGGTGTTGCCGTTTTGTTTATAATTTCGAGAATTTTAACGCCAGATATAAAGGTATTACATCAATTATGGGATAAGCGTCATACTTCCTCAATTATTGCTATTATTATTTGTTGTGATAATGTTATAATGTAATGATTGTGCTATTTTATAATTGACTAATAAATACGCACCTCTGGAAAGAAATCTTGTGGGAATTTAGCCTTCTCTTTTGTTGGTATTTGTTCAATATTACCAGAATTGATTTCAGTACCAATAATTGGTACGAATTTCAAATCATTAAAATCCCATATTGATATATCATTAATAGATTCATGTATAAAATATAAATTACCCAATGCCTACAATAATTTATACAATTTTAGTTAGAAATTCAAACAAAATTATGATAACAGTAACAGTAAAATTCTCTGCTGAACTATAATCTTCATCTAAAAATATACGTATTTTATCAAATAATCTCAATTCATTACTTGTCGTCAATAATTTAATAAAATTCTCAACATGTTTCATACTATTTTCATAATTTTTACCACCGACTTCTTGACAATGTAATGCAATAAATTTCGGTTGTAAACGATCTATTGTTGATAAGAATTCTTTTGTCCATATTTTCAACATCTCATTCGGCTACAATCAGAAGAAATATTATTTGAGGAAAAAAAAAATATCAATTTGAGGTTATGTCTTCTTACATCTTCAAAAATCGAACCAACATTTGCTGTAACCAGAAGTACAGGTATTGAATTTGTACCCATTGTTTCTTCTATAATTCTATCAACAATTGTCTTATCAATACCGAATAGTAAATTTTTATAAAAATTGGTGTTGTATTGTGGTTGAATGAAGGCCAATCAATGTTCATTTATTAATTAACATTTTAATTAAAACAACCCTAATTAGATACAAATTTAATTTGCCACTTTTACACATTTTACGTTAATACGTACTTTTTAATTTATTATTATTATTATTATTATTATTGTTATAATATTTAAACAATTGTAGTTTAAAAATAAAAAAAATCGTAATTGCAGTAGGCTGTGTGTGTTTATTATCTATAATATTATGGATACAAACGCACGCGCATCATCCATACTAAATTATTGATTTATTATTATTATTATTATTATTATTTTAGCAACAATTTAACAATAATTAAAACCAAACTGCTACCTTCACTTCACAGACATACTATTATTGTTATTATTATTATTATTGATATGTTATTTTTAGGAAATGTCCCAATGACTCCATTGACGTCAATACGATCGAGTTAAGATTTATAATTATTTCCCTGATTATTCAACAAATACAATTCTTTTTTTTTATATATAAATAAAACAAATAACAACAATATATTATTAATAATAATCAAAGTTTGGATAAAAGAATTGACGGATTTCCTTCTATAATAAACCACAATTTGATAAACCATATCGGTGTAGCGGAGAAAATTTTGCAAATTATCCATAAATTATTGTTAAATAACAACAATTGACGTCAAACACCCTTTTGCTGTAGTAAATCTATGTAAAATTCTTAATTTTATTGTAAATAGGGCCGTCTTAATAATAATTTGAGCGACGTCCTAGATACTAAAAGAAGATTAGGCGCCCAAACTGTATTTATAGTTCTAGTTGGATCAACAACACCTCCAATTTAGTCCAATTATAGCCCATAGGGTTAGGGATTTAGTTGTATAAATATTGTTAATACATCCAAGTTAGCTGTGGATTGTTTTAACTTGATTCATACAGTTTTTAATCCAAATTTTGCCCAAATCGAAGGAATTTGTATGAATCAAGCTAAGACGCGATTATTAACAAATTAACAAAACTGGTTTTGTAAGATTTGTAAAAAAACTTGATTAATTAATTATTTATTGTGGAGATTCAAGATTTACGACTATTGTGAGCAGTGCCGGATTAAGCAGAGTAAGCGGCAACCTAAATGTGCCCCCCGTGTCTATGGATAAAATAATATTGATGATTTGATCTTAAATGAAATTTACAATCAAACTTTTACATTCTTCCAAAACATTGTGGTGCAGAATTTTTGCCCCTATCGTGCCTTTATTTGTCACTGGTTTCCACGCATGCAGTAAATTAACACTTACATTTTTTTTGGAACTATAGTCTTGGTTGCCATTGGAAACGGACGTAAAAGTAGTTTTCAGGCCGCTATACCTGATGATTCGACATGATTATTTGCATAAAAAATCTTGTATTTATACACTTATATCGGTTGTGAAATGCGCGTTCAGTCATTTCGAGATTGCTGGCCGAGGCCGCAATTTTCTCTTATTACACGCATAACGTACCTACATTATTCTCCGTCTAGATAACTATTATAATAGTAGGGGAGCCAGTAACGGTTTCATTTAAGTTATTTTATAACGCAGGGTTTTAGACGGAGGACTTATATAATTATTGAATCGTGTATAGATAAGGGACTAGCACCTGAACCTCGAAGGTACTTGTATACCTCTCACCTGACAGGTAAGGTAAATAGGTAAGCGTAATAGTAACGCATCTGTAATTTTTACTGAAGCAAGTGTACCATGTGTAGATAACACTTGCAAAAATCCAGTTCTCAATTCCACTGATAACATCCTTAAAAAAATTATTAAAATGTACAATTTTCATTCAAAACGTGGGTTTCAACAGACGGGTGCGGAGTTAGAGGTAGATATAGTAGAAACAGTCGAAGATTCGGCAACGCTGGGAAGAACTAACTTTTCTCTCTCATATATAGAAAGAGATAAGTACAGCCTACTTTCTCTATTCTACATATGCTGGGAAGAACGCAGCGTTGCCGAACCTTTAGCTGTTTCTACTATAGTCCGCACCTCTCGATTGAAGCCCGTTTTGAATGAAAATCGTACATTTTAATAATTTTTTTAAGGGTGTTAGCAGTGGAATTGAGAACTGGATTTTTGCAAGTGTTATCTACACATGGTACACTTGTTTCAATAAAAATTCCAGACGTGCTACTATTACGGTTACCGATTTACCTTACCTGTCAGGTGAGAGGTATATGTACCTTCGAGGTTCAGGTGCTAAAACCTTATCTATACACGATTCAATAATTATATAAGTCCTCCATCTAAAACCGTGCGTTATAAAATGACTTAAATGAAACCGTTGCTGGCTCTTAGACTATAAAGGCGGGTTTAGATATGCATGGATTCAGATGAGCCGAAAAGTCTGCAAGCGGTTGAAATTTACTTGAGCCAGTGGTGACTCACACCCCCCCAGAAAAAAAAATGCGTTATAACTTGCACGTGTAAACAAGTTTTTGCAGGACGGTTCGCCAGTTAATCAGTTGTTATAGTAACTACTCTACAGGTTTTGTGAAGTTCAGTCGACATGTTGTTCACTAGGCAAATTCGTTAAAACTGAAACTGGCGTGCTAAAAATTCCAATTTCTGGAAATGTGTGTAAACCTTCTCTGGCATGCAAGTAGAACTTGCATGATCACTGGCACCACTAAATCCATGCATGTCTAAATCCGCCTTAATGTTTGTTTTGTAAATGAAATATTGGTTGATAAAATTACGGTATAGAGGAATCATCTGTGAAGAAAGGGGCACCAAGAGGACCACCAAAAGGTTGAATCCGGCACTGCTTGTGAGACACAAAAAAGCGGTTTTTATAATAAAATCGTATGCAGTAGCGCATTATTTACGTACGTTTCGTTTAATTTGTACAAATGAGGATCTCACACAGTGGATTAGAACAATAAAAACTACAATTTATCGTTTAAAACATTTTTGATAAAATTCACTGTATTTAAACAAATTCTAATAAAAATACGTAATTTAACAATAATTTCAATGTAAAAGCTGCAGTCTTAACTAAACACACTTTACGCTAATATTTGAGGAACTATTTTAAAATTTAAATAAATTCAAACCATCATAAATAATCATAATGAATAATAAAAAAAAAAAAACGATTTAAAATCCTTTCACTTATCAGGAAAACATCGATAATCAATCAATAAACATACAGTAGAGTAATCGAGGAAATCCAACGATTTGACGTCAATAAAACCTAATTAATGTCGACAACTAGAGGTGTAAAAACATCTCGGTTTGTATTTTTATAGAATCAACTGGTGAAGTACATTTTCCGTAATATTTTTGTATCACCGCACTATTTCTAGATTTTATTTAAATAACATTTGGAATAAATAAAAGAATATTGGCACAATATTTCTAGATTTTTGATTATAATTCATCATTTATTATTGATTGTGGTAATGGTCGTCTAGGCCATACTGTTTGCGATAAAACTCGATCTCTAGCTGATGATAATTGTTCGATTTGTTTTTGAAATGGTACAATATATTGTTGTTTCCATTCAATAATTGTATAATTATCATAAATTATATACATTGCATTAAATAAATTATCATCGATTTGTTTCAATTCTAAACGTATACGTTCTAATGTATTTGTAACTGATTGTATTAAATCAGGATTTGAAAATTTATTAATTATATTATAATGATTCAACCAACCATTTATACGTGAATCATTCAATATAATATCAAAATCTTGTTTTAATTGTTGTAAATGTATAAATAATTCTAATATATCACTACCGGGATATAAACATTTTGGATTACCAAATACTGTACCAATTAAACCATATGGTTGTTTACAATTTAATAATTTTGCAACATCCGTTGGTGGACTTAATGGTGAATCATTATAGCCTAAAATAACACGTAAACACATCGCTAATGATGGATAACTAACCGGTAATAATTCGCATAATATAGCGAAATGGTCGTAACGTTGCCAACCGGTCAATATAATACCATCGAATTTAATCCGATTATTGTATTCGTTATAAATGTACAACCAAGAACGGTGGTTTTGTACGTAATGTGTTACATCGCATAAATATTGATTACTACCGGTTGCACCTTTATATGCACTGGCTATCCAAACTTTATTGAAGACTTGTTCGTATAAATCCCACAAACTCGGTCCTAATTCATCGTATACATCTTTCGTATAACGCCAAACTACCGGTATAACAGATGGATTTAATTGATTTTTCAATTCTTTTAATGTAAACGAACGAAATTCATCATCCCACATTAGAATCTCTATATGTGGATAGTTTTTATTGATCCAATCCGTAATTGTTTTTATATGTTCGAGAAATAGCATATTTTTCGATAGATTATATTTAAACATTGTATTCTTACAACGTTCACATATACCAATATGGTAAACTTCATCCGCCCCAATATGTATACGTTTCGATTGTGGATGGTTTTCGATGATTTGTTTCAACATTTCCGTTAATAATTTTAATGTATTTGGATGTGTTGGACATATAACTTGTGGATATTGTTCGATTTCACGATAATCTTTGAATTGTTCCAATTTTAATAAAAACTCTAAATGTCCAAATGTTTGTACCAATGGTATAATTTCTAAATTATTATCAATTGCTAATTTATTTATCAATTTGATATCATCGAAATTATACGAATTTAATGCTGATATATTTGCAGTTAAATCACCATCATATGGGAACATATCTTCATATTCTATTAGAACACCGGTAGCCCCCAATTTTGTTAATAATGGAAATAATTGATGGTAATAGTTGATTTTTGGTGGTGCACCTTTTAGGTCTAAATGTACAATACGTTCACCTGTAAATTTATTTTGTATTATTGATTGTTTACGATTTAGAAAATCATTGAAATTATCATATTTTCGATTTGTTTCATCCATTATATGTGTTGTTGTTGATTTTGTTGTTGTTATTGTTGTTAATGTATGAATATAATAACAAATATAACTTAATAATATTAATAAAATTATGATTATGAATAATTTTGTTGATTTTCGGGGCATTATTTGTTGCCACATTATTTTTATTAATGTTTGATCACATATCCTACAACACACTATAAATAATAATTGTTTATTATCAATTTTAAATAAATAATACAAAAACTATTGTTTTTACAATAATTGAAAAAAATTGAGGTTATGGTTCTTGAACTTAAATAAATGTATAATTGGTTGCATACTTGTCAATTATTAAAAATCAAAAATCACGTTTATAATTCGTTGATTTTTAATATAGAATTGACCTATTGACATTTTATCAATTATCAGTTCATTTTTTATATGAATAATGGATAATTTATGTCTATATTTTTGTTATTTTTTGATTGATAAGGACCACAGAACGTATGTCGTAGATAAGCAAAAATAATATTAACGCGTGATTGCCATGTTTGTAAATTTTCAGCAAATCTACTAATTGCTATTTTAACCCCAAATTTTGCTATTGTTCTATTTTATGAAAACCTAAGGTAGGGAGCCTGACTTAACTTTCGATCCTTAATTTCGATTTGAAGTAGCCTATTGATTAGTAGTACTCAAATTAGATTGGATAATAGGTTTCGTTTGGCCTCTTTTATTGTCATCTGTCCATCTCTTGATATCCTGGGAAAGATAACAAAGCTATAGCTAAAGTCATGTTAGACGATCTTTCTGGATAGGTGCGCAGTGGACTCTTGGTAAGTGGCGGTAGGAAAAAGCACGTGCAAGTGAACGCCAGACAACAATTTTGAGATTGCAGTGGCGTTTTGTATTAAGAAAGGTTCTATATTACATGTTACAAAATAAAACTGTGTATGAATAATTAATCTAATTACATTATCTAGATCTACAGTGGAATAAAATTCAATTATTTATACATTTATTGTGTGGTATTCGTAACAAGATATACATAGAGAACATTGCGACAAGTAAATGCGCTTTGTGATGCCACTATAGAGTTTTTCCAGTAGTAAACGAGATTTGTCAAACCTACTTCGCAACCTGCGCCAAAAAGATCTTCTAAAACGATTTTAACTATAACTATCTTTGTGGGAAACCCATACATATACTTAAAATAACTATACCGATTTTGAACATATGCGCAACCATTTGACGCAGGAAATAAAAGGAGATAGAATCGACGCCATTTTGATGCTTGAGTGTCGTCGTGTCTCTGTTTTGTTTATTACAATTCGATCATTTTGTTTCAATTCTGTCATTTTCAATTGTCCCGCGCGCAAAAAGTGGTCGTTCACTAGGGACATTTCAATTTACAACTAACGATTCAGACAACGAAGCATTAAAATGGCGACATCCACTATTTCTGGTATCGGAAACCTCGCTTGCGCGGTATATTTATATATAAGTATGTGGGGAAACCTCATACCTATTTCAGCAGGTGATATACAGTATACGGTAGGAAAATAGGTACATAGTAAAGAACACCGATCATACCCACTCTCATATCTTCCCTATGATTTAGATGATATAAAGAGAAACTTCATGGTTAGCCAAAAGTGTAAGAATATCAGCTGTTGACGCTATGCATTCCTGGTTCTGTTTCAATCCATCATTCCTCTTTTATACATGAAAAATTTACCTACCTGGTCAATATTTTGTAACAGATGATAAACAGTTGTTGTGTTTGTTAAGAGCATTTTTTTAAAATACTGTGGTACATTTCTAGGTAACTGTATCAGACCAAGATCGATACTAGGAAAGACTGGAGGGTGGCAATAACAACACTTCTAACTGATCATTGATTGAGTGGGTGATGCGAATACTTTTTCCTATGTACCTATTTTGCCACAGCATACTGTATAGAGTGGCGTTGTCTGGATGAATCAACCGAGGAGTTAACGCTTCATTCATGGGCGCATTTAGGCATAGTCTTTATGGGTTGAAATCCAGACTCTCGTTCAATTAAAGGGCCCCACTTTCGGTCAAAAAATAAAAACAATTCAAATTAAAAATTTAAAGGAACATAAATCATACAAAATTTGTGTTAATTGAGTAGACCCCAAAACCGTGTTAGCCCAGAGTTCACAAAGTTAGCGGTCCACTCTTGGCCACATTTATAAATAAGTGTTCGGAAATTAATTGTTCCTACTTAAGTTGAAAAGCTTTCTAGGGTTATTAGGCAAATAGTCAAAAAACTTCTTTATCTGTCGCATACCTGAAGTATTTTTGTGCCCTATTCCCGCACCCACAGATTTCCAGCCTTTTGTGGATTTTGACAAGTCCTACTATCCGTCTCCAATAAGAGAAAATACCCAAATAACAGGCGTAACTTTATTGTCTAACTGTACTTGTTTTTTTTTTGTAATACAAGTTTGGGAGACACTGGTTTAATACAATTAAACAATTATTACGGTAGCGTTATTTGTGCGGAAGCTCTCCGTTAATCGAATAACGCCTCATCTCAGACTTACGTCATTCGAAATAATTTGCTATACTTCATATACTTGCCATATTTTGACAATTTCTAGATGGAGATAGTGAAACGTTAATTTTGTAGGAGCAAGTGAGATAGAGCAACAACAAAATTTGACAGTGACAGTTCGCAATGACAGTTATTGTTGTAACGTTGTCCACGAAAATTCGCATAAATTAAATCAAATACAAATTGCTCAATTATTCTGTTTATCGTTTTTTTTTGTTTGTTTCCGAAAAAAATAAAAATGTTCAAATTAACAAATTAAGAAATCAAAATTTCTACTTTTAGCAATAAATACAGGTTAGAAAATCCGTCACATCTTCTCTATTATAATACATCCAGTGTAACCAACAATAATGCCCTATCGACGGGAATATAGACGTCCACCTACCAGTAATTTTACTTATGTTAGTTCGTGTGTAAAATATCTGATATTTATATTAAATTTTATATTTTGGGTAAGTTCTATATGATTATTTATAAAAAAAAAAAAATTAAAGGTTATGTGTTACAGTTGTTCGGTGGATTACTCATAGGGATCGGTTTATATGCATTTGTTGATAAATGGCAAGCAACAGGCTTGGTTAAACTTGATAATGTCTATGATGTCATCTTGAATATATCATTGGTGATGATGTTGATGGGTGGTGTGGTATTTATTGTTAGTTTTGCTGGTTGTGTTGGAGCTCTACGTGAAAATACTTGTCTTCTACGATTTGTACACAATACTCAACTCTTTAAATCACTATTTCAATAATAATAATTCGTTTGTCTTTTAGTATTCTTTGTGTTTGTTGATATTCTTTTTATTAGAAATGGGTATAGCGATAATGGGTTTTGTATTTCCACATTCAATGCAATCAATGTTGGAGGAGAATTTCACAGATAAAATCATTCATACATATCGTGATGATGCTGATTTACAAAATTTCATTGATTTTGCACAACAAGAAGTATAAATCATTTCCTTCTATCAATCAAACAAATAATCATTGATTTATTTATAGTTTCGTTGTTGTGGTTTAAGTTCAGAAGGTTATATGGATTGGTCGAAAAATGAATATTTTAATTGTACATCACCTAGTGTTGAACATTGTGGTGTACCATTCTCATGTTGTATAAATGCTACCGATATCAGTTCAGGATTAGTTAATATCATGTGTGGTTATGGTGTGCAAACATTATCAGTAAGTTATTGCATACAGGATGTTTTTCTTTTTTTTTTTTTTAAAAAAAAACGTGATTTAATATTGGTATCTTGGAAGCCGTAAATTTTAGCACCTCGTAGCACTTTCAATTACAGAAATATCATAAAATGCAAGAGGAACTTCATCTTTGAAATCATACAGGCTTTGATTCTGTGGTAACGAATTTTCGATACGAGATTCCATCGCTTCAGGACCACCATCAACTTTATTATTATTTTTTCTATTTTGCGTCTATAATAGCGCTATTTCGATACTGGCTACTGTATCGGAATGAGCTATTTCGGCACACTGTGTCGAAATAGAAAATGTAGGAATTTTTTTTTTCTTAAGGTTGGTAGCGCTCGCACAAACGTCAGTTAGAAATAAATTACTGACAGTATTTTCAAAATTTTTCAGCGATTTCAAGTATTTCAGGGGCTGTACACCAAAAATCTTGGCTCACAGGTTGTACAATAATTAATTTTGAGACAAATGGTGGCGAAAAAACCATTGCAAAAGTTTAAAAGAAAAAAACAATTGAACAATTTTGAAATGTTACGTCAGCGATACCAACCACCACAAAATTCCCTAAATTTCAAAATTTCAATTTTTTTGTATGAAAAGGGCACAAAAATGGGCAAAATAGATAAAATAGTATAAAAAACTCGTGTCATAAGTCGTATATTGCACTCGTCCTTTAGAAAATTCGCGCAATAATTGTCGACTTCTGACACTTGTTTTTTAATATACTATTTTTAAATACAGATCTGTATTTCTTGATTTTGGATTTTCAAAGTATTTGCTATCCTCTTTTCAATTACATAACTTACGATGTGGAAACTTCCGATTTGGGTATATAGATAGAGAAACTCTTTCTAAGACACACATATTTTGCCATTCGTGCCCGTTTGCAAGTTTAAGGAAAAAATGGAGGTTGAAATTCACGCTGCAAAATCGGTTTTTTCCATATATTTCGAAAACGGTAGAATATTTTTGGATGATTCAAACGCCAAATTATAGCTACACTTAAGGGCTATAATGCGGCATAAATCAGTTTTCAATAGCTTATCTGAGGGTGAAGCTATAAGCAAATATATGTTTTTTATTTTTGAGTTTTTCTACCCTATGGCCAAGTTTATAAAACTGGAATTTCGCATACGAACAACAAATTGAAAATTGCAAGTTACCCATTTTTGAGAATTTCCATTTATTCGATAATTAAGGGTGTTTTGTTATGTGTTGCAGTTTTTCTTTTGTTTTTATTAAAAATGGAACCTTTTTAACCGCGACCGCTTTATAACAGGAATACGACAACGTTCAGTTACGATTTCATTTTAAAAATAGTATCAAAAGCCAGCGAAAGCATTGTTGCGCTTTTTTTTATAACATTCATGCTACAGTACGATTATATCGACGTATTGGCTCATTTGTCAATGCATGAACGTGTACAAAGGTACACAGATTGCAACTGCATCGCGTTTGCAACACGTCTTGTTGTTCGTTGCGTTTACTGTGCGATAAAAAGCCGCCTTCTGCATAGGTCCTTATTTGTTTTAGCTAAATTGTGGATTACTTCTTCAAGTCCCGATTTAGCTTGCGTTTCTTTAAGCTCGACTTAAGTTTGACTTTGCCCTAAATCAATCTTATATTCCTAGTCTTGTACATAAGTGTTGTTTCAATAAAGGTGTCTACAAATACGTAGCAAAGTAAAATGAATCTTATGTGCAAGCTACATAAGGTAAAACCAAACAAAAACGTATGATAAGTCGAGAATAAGGAAACGAAGATGAACCGGTCCTTAAGGTCTGATCCATGATAGACATTATTAAAGTATGTACAACCTAAATACAGGTCCGTATTTAAAAAAATTTAAGTTGAGGTGGTCCTGGAGAGATGGAACGTCGAAAATTGGCTACCACAGAATCAAAGTCTGTATGATCTCAATGAAGAAGTTCTTCTAGCATTTTTCAACATTTCTGTAAATGAAATTGCTACAAGAGCAAATAGAAGATGGTAATTTTTGGTTTTCCTTTCCAACATTTACCGTTTCCAAGATACATTCTGTATGTGAGATTTTAATCAAAAAAACAAATAAATTTTCAGGTTGCTGAAGCTAGTAAGAAAGTATGGACATCTGGTTGTATAGAAATTGTACGTTCATGGGCTGAACGTAATCTATATACAATTGCTATAATAGCATTAGGTGTTGCATTATCACAATTATTCGTTATCTATTTAGCTAAAACATTGGAAGGACAAATTGATTTACAAAAATCAAGGTGGGCCAGTTGAAATATAGGGTATATATGTAAATATGATGTACTGCCATTTTAAAACAACAATAATTCGCTCCTTCCACTACTGTATTTCTGTTTTTTTGTATTTGTTTTATTGTAGTCGCTGTATCTTTTTGTTTTCATTTTTGTAATAATTGTATTGTCTCGATTATGGTGTTAAGTGTAATTTTTTTTGCCAAATTTAATTGCTTTTTAATGAATCTCTAAAAAAAGAAAAGAAAGAAAAAGAAACAAAAAAGTCTGATTTTTTGATTCGTTTTCTGTTTGTTTTTTTCTTTATTTTTTATTTTTCAGTGTTCCATATAATCATGTAAGTTTCAATCAAATTTTAGATTATTATCAAAATAGATATTACGATTAAAATAATAATAATAATAATAATAATAATATGTAAAAGATTGTGATCGACAATTGAAAAAAATTCATGTATATTTGATAAAATGTAAATTCCAATTTTTAATGATAATAATTGTTGACGAACAAAAATCAAATTTGTATTAGCTCAAACCAAATAAAATTATGTTTAATAATAATAATAATAATGATGGTGGAGTCATTAAAAAACCAGCCTTGATTGTTGTCAGTGATCCAGAGCCGGACCTAGTGCACTTGGTCTAGATTGGGCCAGTGGTCAGGCAAACGTAATTTTTGGTGGCATGTCCTAATTCCGGCTATCAGAATTATCAATTTCGAAACACTCCTGTTATTGTTATATATGCCTCAATTTATTTAAAATTCAATCAATCACTAGTAGACCTCCGTTCCGTTCCGGAAACCGCCAAAGCGTGTCGGTGGGCATTTCCGTTTTTACCATTTTTCCACCACGTTCCCCTATACTAATAAACAGTCGACTTTTGTGTAAATAATCCGAATGATTCTCTTCCTTTACAAAAACAACAACAATCCAACTAAACCACGACTACCGTATGTTACCTAGCGACTACCGTTGAATACAAACCTGTTTGAATCGTCGTTGTATTTTAACATAAAAGCGACAGTAATAATAACAATAACAATAATTGTGTGTTGTGACGCCAAGACGTCGCCGTCGTTGTCATATATTGTCAGTCTGTCCCTCATCAAAAACATCCACATCATCGGTGCACGATATTCTCGATTCTATACAGCACAACCAGGTAGTCGGCGACAACATTCAGACACCGCGACGCTATATTGTTTGTTATTATTGTTGTTAAAAATCAGAAAAATTCAAGAAGATGGGTTGTTCCACCACTGTTGTTAAATATTTGGTATTTTTCTTCAATCTAATTTTCGCTGTAAGTAATTTATAATTTTGATAAATAAACATAAAACAAACACGTTAATTAGATAAATTTTTTGTTTGTTTGTTTGTATAACAAATTGTTGAAATTGCGTGTATAATTTTTTCTTAGAGAATCGTACAAATCCGCCTTAAATCTTGCCCAATTCATGCCAAGGTTTCTCTAATGATTTCCCGCAATCATATCCTGATATTCGGTTGGTCTTATTTATTTTATGGTAGACTTAAAATAGACATTTCAAACGTTTTGAGTAATCCTACCATAGATCCGGCAATGTTGATAAATTTGTCTCAATAAAAATCGTATATTTTTAACAATTGTTTGGGGCAAAATTATGACGATTTTGATGCAACACACAAAAAAGGAAATCGGACGCTAAATTATTATTCTGTAGAAACGGAAATAGGAAATTCGTTGTGTGCAGTCACAAACAGTCATCGTACGGTTATATGAATTGTAAATTTGTTATTATTTTCGGTTAAACAATTAATGGAAATTAACTGTTCTAAAGCTGAATTTCCGCATTCAAATTTGGGGGAGGATACTTTTTGTGGCGCCACAATTTGTTGTAAAATTTAATCATTTGATTAAAGTTGACAATAAATAGAATTTATGAAACCTTAGATATAACCCGTTATGTAATTAATTAGTACATTGACCTTATCTTTTATTACAACCACAAACTAGAAAGATGAAGAGAAGATTAGAAAATAGACAAACAAACCCTAAAGTTAGAATTCTCTCCCTAGTTTTTTATTTTATTTATAGAACAAGATGCGACTACACGCCCTTTTTCCACGTTTACCCTCCATTAAGTCTTCGTATAACAATAGTTTGATTAAAAATTGTTTCATTGTGTTAACCCCATTGTTATAAGTAGTACAATTAGATCGATAACTATATCTAGGTCTGTCCTATCTACAACGTCCAAATGGATATAAAACGACACGACTATATTAATATTTGATTACAGAACAAGTATTGATCATGTTGTAATTGTAAAATAATTATGGAATTCTTCTATACAGCTATAACGGGGGGATGAAAATCAAAATTTATTATAATTATAATGTTTTTCATTTATAGATCGCCGGGATTGGTCTTTTAATCTTGGGTATATTATTAAAATTACATAATGATGATATTGGAGAATTCATACCGGACAAATACCATTTGGGTTTACCACCGATTTTATTAATCATCATCGGTTCGATTGTATTCTTGACATCATTCTTTGGTTGTTGTGGTGCTATCAAAGAGAGCACCTGTATGCTCACCACTGTAAGTATATTCAAATCTAGATCTTCATCTCGATCTCTATAATTCTAACAATAAATCGTGATAAACGAATAGAGATCGATATAGAGATTATAAAAGAATACCGCTAATTATGGTAGCGTGACTTTGAGAATTCGTCTACATTCCAACAATAATAAGGGACTGATTTCATGGTGTTACCTTGAATTTTAAACGAATATTTTTGAGATAAACATGTTTAAAAAAAAAACACCCCTGTTTTGATAGAAACCAGGTCGATATCTCACAAAATAAATCATCACCGTAAAACGGGGGGTGAGAGTACGACCAGCAAAAATAACGAAAAACAACACGCAATAACTTTTAAATTCTACGCATTTTTCCAGTTTGCCATCATTCTATTGACACTCCTGGTTATCCAAATAGCTATTGGAGCTTATGCTTTCTTACAAGTCGGCGATACTGAACATTTGAAAGCATCCGTTAAACAAGTGGTTGAGAAAACATTTAACGAATACAATACCAGTAAAGTGGCCCAGGACAGTTTCGATTCATTACAAAGACTCGTAAGTAGTGTTCGTTTTCAATTAGGATTTTTGGAAGATTTATTCATTAATTCACAGTTGCAATGTTGTGGTGTTGATGGTCCAAACGATTGGAAATGGGAATCTGGGCATTTACCGGATTCTTGTTGTCGTGGTGGTGGCAATAACAATACCAACATTACTTGCACGATTTTATCAAATAATTGTTATCGTGATGGGTGCGGTAATACCACCTATAAATCGTTTAAAAACGGTTTAGATTTATTAGGAATATTGGTAATTGCTGTTGCTATAATTGAGGTATAACTTAATGAAACGTTAGAGGGTAACTCTTTCAGATTTGATTAATTGGTCATTTTTTGTAGATTATTGGTGCCATTTTCGCATTGTGCCTTTCAAGTTCAATAAAAAATCAATTGAGACGTGAAGCATACGCTTGAAGATAATAATCCGAAGATTATAAATAAATGTTCAAATATATTAGCACCCATTTTTTATAATATTTTCAACAACTGTAAACAAAGTCTTCATCTCTATCTCCATTTAGCAAATTTTGGTAAAGATAACGATGAAGACTTGTTTACAGAATACAATATTTTTATTGTAAATATTCTACACGGTTTTCGAAAAATAAGTGTCTTTTTCAAAAAAAAAAAAAATAATTACAGTACAACAAATAAAGTCTGATTGAACACTTTTAGGTCCGGTTCAACTTCCCTTCCTAATGCTCGACATAAACCACTCTCATACTCCTCGAATATAAAGCCGCATTCACATCTAACGAACGAACGGGGAAGCATGCAAACGAACGCGAACAAATCCACGAATCCAAACGATTGTGAATGGCATGCGCACACAGAAATAGTAGAATGTCCTTGCATTCGCTTGTGTTCCCGTCTGCACTGCGCGAATCGCTGTTTAAGTTTCTATTCGCTCGTTAGATGCGGACACAGCTTAAGACTAATTTGAAGCATGAAACAAAGTGAAATGACCCTTATATTCAAGGAACATAAAGCGAGATTTAAGTTAAGTCTCGATTTGGTAGCGTTATGTTCCCCTAATTTTGCCACAAGTCGAGATTAAGGGAGGTAAATTGAGCCGGTCCTTAGTTGCGTAAATATTGTTGCAATTTAGTGTTAAATGTTCGATGTATTTTATAAAAATAAAACACTTGAAAATAAACAAAAATTTGTTGTTATCTCGCGCGTCCCGTATTTAATATTCTATTGTACGACTCACTGTATCATCTTCTTATCGTTATCAACACAACTGATAAAACATATATATTGTTGAAATTATTTTTTTTACTCATACAAGAAAATTGTGCTCTAATTAACCGAAAAATGTGTCTTGTTCTCGGTCTTATCAAAATTCTTGTTTTTGCATTCAATTTCGCTTTTGTGGTAAGATTAGTTAATTAAAAATAAAAAATAACAATTTGTTTATCTGATGATTAATAATTGTTTTAATAGCTAATTGGTGTGGCTCTGATAACAGTTGGGGTTCTCTATAAAATCGATTTTAACGACATACACGATGCAATCCCCGAAGATTATAACAATCTAGAATTGGCACCGACTTTAACAATTATTATCGGCAGTATAATTGTTTTTATTGCATTTTTCGGATGTTGTGGTGTACTCCGTAAGAGTGTCTGCCTCTTAAATACGGTTCTATTCCAAATAACACACACAAATTAATTAATTAATTGAAACAATTTTTTAGTATGCCATCATTCTATTAACGATATTCGTATTGCAAATAGCCTTATCAGTGTTCGTATTTCTTGAAGTTAAAGATGATACTGATCTACAGAAGGATGTCAATAGGACAATTGAAACGATTTTCAATAAATATGAAGCTGAAGTTCAGACAAAAATGAAAACTAACGAAATTGTTGATTTAATCCAACAAGAAGTATTGTTTTTTTCCTATAAATAAATGATAAAATTTGTTAAAAATCGGTAATTTGCAGTTGAAATGTTGCGGTGTCCAAGGACCTAATTATTGGCCGCATATACCGAAGAGTTGTTGTAATGATAACGATTGTCAGAAGAACAACATCTATCAGGATGGTTGTCAGATTGCCATGTTTAATTTTATACAAAACTCAGCCCATATTATCGGAATTGTTGTTTTATGTTTGGCTGCAACTTTGGTGAATTGCTTTGTTGTTTTATTAACAATTTGTTTATTTTTGTTTTTGTTTAAAACAGGTGATTGGTGCAGTATTGTCGTTATGTTTAGCGAATTCCGTACGGAATGCCGCAAGAAGAAGTGTTTATTAAAATTGTATTTGATTATAAATAAATAAATAATAAAATTTTACATATAATCGAATTTATTTAACGATAATCGGATATACCAAGCTAGAATACCGGCAATTAATTCGGTTATAGCGAAACCAATAGCAACACCACCAATTACACCAACATTACGTTCGATAGCTTTTGTATATAATTCAGCACAACCATCTTCAAATGGTCGTTCACATGGTTGTTCTTGTTGTTTACAACAACTAGCCGGTATTGGTTTACGGTGGTGGTTCCACCATTTCGGACCATCAAATCCGCAACATTTATACTGAAAAACAACAACAAAAATCAGAATTTTGCGGTAATTTTCAACAATCTTACCGTTCTTTGGACACGATTTATAATCCTCCAGGAGTCATCATCAGTTTTCGAAAATACATCCCTAACAGCATGCGATAGATCTTTATCTAATTCGCATTTTGTATGATTTATTGAACCTAATGCGATTGCACCAAGGACAATTTGTATTATAAACATAATAATAATTAGAACAGCATACTGGAATATTATTGTTTTTTTGTAGAGATTATTATAAAAAATTCATATTTAGAAGAAATTACCGATGTTAGAACACTGGGTTTACGTTTGAATGCCGCCCAACCACCCCATATTGCAATCAAAAATACTAAAACACCAACACCTATCGAGAAACCACCAATTGATAATTGATGGAAATTTTTAATGCCTTTATGTTCGTCAACTTGTAGGATAGCACCAAATGCCCATAAAGTTGAACCACATGTCTATCAAATATTAATTAATATATTTGCAAAAATAGGAGAAAAAAAAAGAACTTACAGCAATAATCAGATTTAGTACAAGAAATGTGAAATATCTTGTAGCTTCAGCTGCACCCATTCTTGTTTTAATAATGATAATAAAACGCAAAAAAAAAACTGTGCCATTTTTTATGTGATAGTTGTAATTTTGATTTATTAATTAGATAAAAGGTAATTTATTAATTATATAAAATATTAGTCAGGTTTATTGCTAAAATTTGTTTGTTAAACTATTGCACAAGTCGATGAGTTTTAAACAATTATCAAGGTGTACAATTTGCATATTTATCAACCACCATTTCGTTTGCCCTAAAGAGATCGTCAGTTTTCAACAACAAAAAGAATAGAAGAGAACAGTAGAACTAACAATGACAATATGGTAATATAGAAGAAAACAACAGATGAATATGCCTTTTATTGCAGCCAAACGAGAGTCTAAAAGTTTACTAATCGTAAGATCGAAAAATAAAGAGCACAAACATCCAAGAGGCAGTAGATCAGGAACCTTTACGACCTGGTCACGTATACATGCTGTACTGGAGGAAGAAGCAAGCCATTAGAAACGGAAAAGAAGCCAGAGACGAGAACGAAAGCGATCGTTATTACTTTACCGTTTCAGGTGAGAACTCCGCGCTAATCTAAAGCTGGAATCCCACAGCGCTTTGCTCGGGCTTGTAGAGGCTCAGCTAGGCTTGGCTCAGGTATGATATATTCCCACGACACGTGTCAGTTTGTGGTGTGTAATTGGTGTTTACTTTGCAAGTCTTGCCAGTGCCGTAGTCCAGTTTAGTTTTCCCCTTTATGCGCCCCCTACTGAAGTGTGGCGAACGTGGATTTTCCTATGGATCGGGTCCGACGTATGAGCCCGAAGAGGCTCGCTTTCTCTTTGACTCGTGCCAAATTTACCGATAAAACACAAAGCGTGCAGAGTCGAACTAGAAATGGCTGGCGCGCTCGTCCACACGGCACGTGACTTGTCGAGCCTGGCTCTTGGCTCGCCGAATCTCGCGCCCTAGGAACCCGGCTTTACAATTTCAGACAGGCGTTCACAGTCCGATTTCTAGGATTACACTTGCCTCCGATCCTTCGTTGTTAGCCTACCACTGGAGTACCTACATATAGAAGTGCTAAATCAGCCTACAGAGACCACCAAGTTGGTTCGTGAGTGGAGAAATGTCTATGTACTCTCCTACAAACAGTCCAAATTCACCAGTGGCGTATCATTCCATGGGCAAAATAAGGCATTTACCATGGGTCCCAACTAACATGGGGCCTCCAAATTAATCAATTGAGTGTTTTAGTAAGTTGATAAATACAATGGCGTTCTTATCAATGGTGTCAGCCGATGAGATAATTTATGATGTCACTCCTTTGATCCATTCTCTCTCATGGGCGCAAAATTTGCCACTTTAGCCAAATTAGTGTAAAGTTTTCCGTTTTTGAGCAGAATCTATGCAAATTCTCGATTATTTTGATTAAATTATCGCAAAATTCGCTGTTTTTGAATCGGAAGTTTTTGCTTATTTCGATGGATTTAGCGCAAAACTTGCAGTTTTTGGGTAAAATCTTTAAATAAAATGCTTGGTCGTTAAAAAACAGGGATTTAAGACTTAATAGGAGTCACACAACAAGAAAGCACCGTTTTGAAATGGACTTACAGCGGTTGAATTAGCAAAAAAAAAAAATAGCATTAACGTTTGAAAATGTTGGATGCCCCCGGTGCAGGAGGCCGCACACCCCTAGCGACTCCACTAATAAATATCGTGTAACTGATTTTGTTTGATTTTGAATGAGTTTTTATCTAAAGTTGTTTTCTTTTAAGAAAAACACTTAAAATGGGGACAGATCAACCTGTAATGCACCAGTGAAGCTCACGTGATGATTCAGTACAAGAAAAACTGGCAAGCGGGGTAACTATGCAGAAGTCAGGGCACGCAATGCGTAAGGACCCAGACGTTTAGGGGGCCTAATAATAGGAGTTGCAGTAGATGAAAGTTTTAACGAATCCGATTAATATTAAAAGAATAGTGGGCTCTAGAATATTTTTACGTACAGGCCCAAAATTCCTAGTTACACCACTAGACTGGTTGAAACAGCTAGTTGTATCGCTTGTGTGTCCTACAAATTGGACTACGCGAAGGCTTAGCTTATACAGGTTGAGACAGTTCATTTAGGAACATAGGAGCAACTACAAAACTGGAACAGTCTATAGCCTTTATCTAGGTTGAAAAGAGGTGGCTGATAGAACCTTTGTAAAATTTACCCACCCACAAGATTTGTCCTATGTTCCTAGATAAAATAGATAAAACCTGTATAATGCCCAATACCGAAAAGTGGACAAAAGCAGTACAAGGTAAACCACAAAACAGAGGAGTAGACTTCCCCAAAACTATGGAGAAACAATTACCCATGAAACTCCTAAGAAAATAGAGCCGAGAATACGAAAATTAAGTATTAAAAAAAAAACTTGCCTGCCTCAACATCTTCGGATCCGTATCCTCCAAAAAAAAAAGGATTACCGGAAGTAATAGGATGTTTTCTTTAAGGTTTATAAATTGTAGAAAATCTAATTACTATTATATATAATGTACAATAATTTATAAAAATATGCTTAATAAAAACGATAACAATTAAATAGACCTACAACTAAATTGATAAGGCCATTGTCAGTTATCCAAAAGTCTAGTACCACGTCGTCTTGAATTAATAAACGTTGGTCTTGGCTTATAAAGATCATCACTAGAATATCTTTGGTTATTGCCTATAAAAATACAATATTAATAATAACAAATTAAACTATTTACAACAAACAAATACTTTTATTTAAATTATTCCGTTTTGGCTTCAATGGTGGTGTTGCTTCTTTTCTATCAAGTGAATTATCACTTTCTGCCGGACTTAAAGGTAATGGGAAACTTTCAACAGTTTGTTGTATAATATGTGATGAATTATGATTTTTCTTATCTAATTTTGGCCGTTTTACATAATAATCAGATTGATTATTATTATTATTATTATTATTTATATGATTAAATTTACGTTTTTTCATATCAATTTTATTAAATTTATTAATTTCATCATTAATAAATTGTAAAAATTCATCATTTTTTTTATTATCATTAATATCATCAAAATATTTACAATTATTATTATTATCATTAACAATTTGTTGATTTAATTTTGCTTCCATTCTATCCCAATTATCTTGACTTATAATAAATGAATTATTTGTTTTTATATCATTTAAACATATACTTGATGTTAATAATGTTGTTTTATTAACATCAACACTAGTTAATGATAATTGATTTTGTTTTTCTAATTTTGCTAATTGTTTACGTATTTTCATTAATTTCATTGCCTCTTTTATATTTGATGCAAATTTCGGTTTTAATAATTTCAATTTTGTACCCTCCACCTCATCTTTCTGTTCCGAATTACCACCACCACCACTATTATTATTATTTGAATCACCAGAATTATTTTTAAAATCATTATTAGATTGTGTTGATGAATCATTTGATGATTGTTTATTATTATTATTATTATTATTGTTAGCACTAGCATTACTACCGTTTGAATCACGATCATTTGATCGACGATCATTCTTTCGATCACGTGAACTATAATGATCATCTTTTGTTTTTGACTCTTTCCTCCTATCCTTATCTTTATCTTTTTTATAACGATCACTACTACTACTACTACTATGTGATTGTGATTTATCATCTTTTTTAGATTTTTTTGTTGAATCATTTGATTTTTTTGTATCTTTATCATAATGGCTACTACTCGAACGATTCCTATCACGATCACGATCTCTACTTGATGATTCTTTACGATTTCTATCTTTATCTTTACTATTATGCTTACTACTACTACTACTACTACTTTTTTTATCTTTATCTCTACTTCTATCTTTATCATTTTTACTGCTACTACTACTACTTTTATGGTCTCGATTACGATCTTTATCACGACTACTATGCGATGTACTATGTCTAGATTTTGAATCTTTACTACTTGTACTACTCTTTCTTTCACGATCCCTATCATCTTTATCATCTTTTCTAATATTATCATGTTTTTGTTTTGTTTTATCAATTTTATCAATTTTACTATTAGAATCTGTTGATTTAAATGATTTCGATTGGGAATCATCTAAACATATATCCATTTTTGAATTATTATCATCAGATGTTACAATTGATAAATGACTTTCAGAACTATTACGTGACATTTGTGAATCTTGTTGATTTAAATCGATAATTATCGGTTTATTATCACTGCTAACATTCGATTCATGACTAATTAAACCTGAAATTTAAACAAAAATTTTTGAAAATAACATAACCTAAAAATTTTTTTGTTTTGAGGTTATTTAACATAACCTCAATTAAATTACCAGAAAATCCGGACATATGTGAATCAATTGAATTCTCTTCATGTGGATTATAGACAGATTGTTCTTCTAATGGTTCAAATGGTGGTGATTCATCTTCTTCCATTTTATTATCATCTAAATCTTGTGTATTATCATTACTATTAATTTTCTCATCTTTCTTATCAATTGGTTCAGATTCTGGTGATACAGCTTCCAAATCTTGTGGTAATAAATCATCAGTTTTTACTATTGGTTTATTATCATTCTTATCATCATTATTACTACTATTATTGTTGTTGTTGGTGCTGCTATTATTGCTAGTTTTATTATCGCTATTAGGCTTCTCTATGCCTAAATATTTATAAATAACTTCCTCGACTTTTGGTAGAAATACCGAATTGATTTTCGGATTAACAACTTGATCGACGATACGTTCCACACCTTTCTCCAAATATCCTGACCTGAAACACAAAGTTGTTACACCAACAAATTACTGCTAAATGCTCGAGGCAAAACTCACTCTGTTATTCGTTTACGTAACATCTCGCGGACTTGATTTTTGTTCATATCCGGTCGCCAGGATTGTTCTTTCAAAAATCCGGTAACATTATTCTCAACACGTTGTCGTAAATTTTGATATGCTGGTTTTGTATCAACATCAGCAAAACATTCTTTACGGAATTGATCGAAAATACCTTGAGCTTTTAATTCATATACGATTTTATCAACTAAACGTTGATCACCTGGTAGATAATTATTAACAACAATTTCCATTTTGTTGATAAACAATTAAAATTGTTTATTAACAATATAAAAATGAGACGCAATAATTGTTTATTTACAACAATTTGACAATGGGTGTCAACTGTCAAAACGTAGTTATAGCAATTGTGTGTAGATGGCATTACTTGTCGAAAATGGCGGTAATTTCGAATTTGATTATACTTTAATTGGGGAATTCCCCATTATTCAATAGATACAACAGAACAAACTTGTACATTTATTTAATTTACTGTATAATACTCAAATATAATAGAAAGTATCAAATAATTACTTTCAGACTATAATTGCGTTACAACCTCCACGATTGGAGTTTTTAAGTCTTTTATACCAATTAATAACAATAATTGTTATAATTCATCACGATATTCATTATTATCAGATACAACATAATCATAAAGATCGTCTGGTAGTGTTGCATTATAGATTTGATTCGATAATTTCCAATATCTGCGTCTCAAATGGAAGGCACTGGATTTCGGTTGACGATCACGTGTGAATATACCTTTCTTATTACCACCAACTCTTGTATATGCTGTAGAAACATAACAAATTTATATTTAATTGAATAAAAAAATCAACAAAATTACATTGTCCTGTTTTAAAATCGGCAAAATTCCAAATAAATTCACCAACAAACCAGCCTTGTTCACGTAATCGATCGAAAGCTTTAAAATGTTCAGACATTACTTTAATTTGATATTCTTCAGACCAAATGAATGCAGGTAACTGTACAATAAAACAACATAATTTTATAGTTTTATTGTTTAAAATAAATAAATTTACCAAATGTAATCCTTGCATAGCATCAGCTCCGTATTCTTGTTGTATTACAGGCTTGTTAAATTTCTTATACCAAGCCGTTAAGGCATCCACAACATGATCTGTAATGATATCAAGATTACCAGCATTCGAATACCAACCATAATAATGATTATAACTGATAACATCAACGTATTGTGACTGGAAATATACAAATAACGATATTTTTATATAAAGAATTTGTTTTGAATTTTGTTGGAATTATACCGAAAATACATTAGAAATATGTGCTGCTTCAACAATAGTCGTTGGTCTTGTTTGATCTAATTGTTTTATATGATTGATAATATTACGAAAATATTCCGTACTAGGTTTTTTTGATGTTGATGGTTCATTAGCTGCCGACCACATTATAACACTAGGATGATTCTTATCACGTCTAATTAGTTCGCTAATCGATCTTTTATGGTTTTTTAATAGATTATCGGAGAATATACTGTAAAAAAAAACAGTTATTATCAGAATTATCGTATAAATTCTATATACGATTCTTACTCTGTATTAACACTGGGACATTCATCAATCACCATTATACCATATTGATCAGCTAAATCCATAATTTCTTCAGCATACGGATAATGGGATGTACGAAATGTATTTGCACCGATCCATTTAATTAAATTGAAATCTTTTATAATTGTTGGTAAATCAATACCACGACCACGTATATCGGAATCTTCATGTTTACCAAAACCATACATATATAATTGACGATTATTAATTAATAAACTTTGATTTGTCCATGTTATTGTACGGAAACCAATACGTGTCTCATAACAATCTAATAGTGTTCTTGTTGGTCCGAACATATCAATCTACGAGCGATAATTGTGATTAAAACACAGAATTAAGGGTTTATGCATAGGACGTCTTTTTCCGACGCTGCAATTTCTGTTAGGCGCCCTTCGATTCAGTTTTTGTTAAATAATGCATTTCACGATTCGATTTCGGCGCCCATTTCCATCCAGCGACTAGAGCGACCACTACTCGCTCTCGTCCACTATAGTGCGTGAAAAAGACGTCGTCTGCATAGGCCTTAAAGTGTTGAATTTCTACTTTAACCGTGTACAGATAGCCGGGTTTGTCGTGCATTAAATACGGCCACCAGAGGTTCACATCAGATACATGTAAGATACCTGTTGGATTATCTTCAGTTTCACTATATGCAACAATTTTATTTTGTCCATCATATAATGTTAGAGCAAATGTTACATTATCATCTTTAAGATTAATATAATCAATATTATAAGCTAGAATTGCTGTATTATTATCATAACATTGTGTAGAAAGTGTAATATCATCAATATAAGTCTTTGGTGTTGTATATAGATGTACATTACGATCGATTCCTGCATAATTGAAAAAATCGAAATTGTACGTTTGAATTAATCGTCCACTAAAAATACGATTTGTTATTTATTGATAGATAAATAAATAAATAAATAAAACAGTTATTACGATGATATTTCATGTACCGCTCCCTGTGGTATTGTGTCATGTAATAACGTATTATCACACATAACGGTTAACAAATTACTGTCATCAAAACGTAGATAATCAGTGATTTCAATCAAGAAAGGTAAATGTCCGATATCGTGTTCACCAATTTTATTACCATTAAGATACTAGAATCAGATGTATTGAATTAAGAAAAATCCAGGACCGATTAGACGTCATTTTTTGGGGCCCATTGGAGAACTGCACCGGGGCCCAGTTTCGCTCTTAACGGCCCTGATTACAATAACTTACAATCTGTGCAGCATAAGACACAGAACCGAATCTCAACCAGATTCTCTCGCTATACCAGGATTTCGGTACAAGAAATCGACGATCATACCATACAGGACCAACATGATCACGTATACTTGAATCTATTGTTATATCATTATAACTACTTGGTACTGGCATTAATTGTATTGTTTGATTAATTAACTAGAAAATTTGATTAATTAGTTGATTATTAATTAATTAGTAATTTGTGGTATACTTTATTGAGATCATTCAGGTACCATTTCTCTTTATTACCTTGTAAAAGATCACCTTTAGTAGGTACCACAAAATTCCATAAACCATCTAATATTTGTATTTGGCGTGTTTGGGTTTGTTTTGGATAAAGAATACCACCATCATGGATTTTCCCAAATACATGCCGTAAAATGATCAAATAAAAAATTGTCAATAGCATGATTTTATCTAAAAATATACGGTGTTGTTGTACATTATTGAAGTATTGACCTCAGAATTGTTAAAAGCCTGTTTTGATTTTTTCTTAAAATGCCAAGTTTAAGGACAAATTTCGTAGAAAAACAATAAAATCCAAACAAAGACATAAAAGATTATGCTAATAGATGATCAATCAAAGTTCGTGCAACTTAAAGAGGCTGCTGGTGATGATCTCATTAAGATCGTTATCCTCTTATATAAGCAATTTTTATCGATTTTTTTGCAACAATTTTATGGAATTATTTGAAAATAATGAAAAATTTACCTTTTGTGTTATCTTCAGTCTTGTTCAGCTATCCGTTGATTTACTCTAGTTGATGCTAGTTTAATTTACTCTCTTTGTATTTTGGAAAAACAGTAGTATTTTGAAAACAAAACAAACGTACCTGTTCTTGTATTTACCACCAAGTGTTTGTGTGTGTACAAAATACCTTTCTAATCCAGCCGGTTATTTATATTCACGATTAAACATGTAGTGGCATGGTTCCATTTAAATTTGATTTTCATAATAGAAGTTTAAACGTTAATTAATTCGTGTTTTCCTAGTAAAAATACGTAATTTATTGTATGATTTTTTGTTTTAAACCACAATTCGTTATGGAATTAGACTGGAAAATGGTTCTCTATTCTTTTCATTATTGCTTTATATTATTTGAACCCACTATTTTTTCGTTGTTTATCAGGGGAAATATAAAAAGTAGGTTTCATCATTGTTCAGCAAATAAACAAAATACACACGTCTAGGTGTGCATAATAAATAAATAAAATTCTCTCCAGGTAACTATCAAACAATAGTTTTTGATAACGTTGTTTTCTAGGGCATTGATTACGTATTTTAGAAGAAAAATACAATTTACAATTGTAAGTGGTTCATTCAACAGATTTTGTTGTAAAATAGCTACTTTGTTTTCTCTTCCCCATAAATAGATGGATAGATAAAAAAGTTGTTTACAATAATCTGTATTACAGGTTTACACATAATTGTATGGAAATTAAAAATTTTATGTAATGTTAAAACAATTTAAAAAACTGTAAAATAGTAATTAATCTTATCGAACCATAAACATTATTATTTCATAAATTTCAATGTCGTTTCAATGTACCTACATTGTTTCTGGTTTTTTTTTACGACTTTATTATAAACAAAATTATTAATTTTTTATATTTTCTTTAATTAACTGTAATTTATTCACTATAAATGTCAAATCTTATAATAAGTACGTATACTTTTTATTATTGCAAAATTCAAAAATTTATTGGAATGCTGAAAAATGCAAAATTACGCCTAAAGTTATACAACCAAAAATACAACAAACAAATTCTCGCGTAAGAAATAGAATGATTAAATGAATAGAAGCGAGACGGTAGATATACGCGCATCTCTAATTTTAAATTTTCAAATTTGGACAATGTTGCCAATTTGTGTAAATTTCACAAAAATCACAGTATTTCGACAATATGGAAATAAACTTTTGGATAAAAATATGGGAAAATAATCACCAAATTCTATAATTACCCATTATTCCTTTAAATTTTCTTTATTTATCAGGAAATAAGCGAAAATTATCGAAAGTTACGCCTTTAATCATCATCACATATGATAAGAGATGCTTCTATTTTCCTCTAAAAATTTTGCATGCTTGAAAGATTCGTAATATTTTTTTGCACAGGATTTGTATCGATCTACTTTCATTTCCGACTTTTCCTTAGTTAAACCAAGTATACAACTCTCCTATCAAATTACACACATATCACTCGACAGACAGATAACAACAGATACAAGGTTTCATTGAGAAACAGTATGTACATTTAGATGGTGTTAAAAACATGTGTGCGTCATTTATTTGTTACCATACTATTTTATTTAATTTTTAATTAAATATAAGTGGAAGAAAATGGATCCAACAATTCAAACATTCTGTTGTCATCATTCTAATGAAACTATAATTGCAAATATAATTATGGAAAATTTCAATACTGATGCTTATAATGGTGTTTGTATGTTCTCATCAGCTCTAGGTATTATAGGTGCTATCTATCAAGTATGTGTTTCTTTCTTATTTTTTAACAAAAAAATAAAAACGTAATGATTTTTTGAATAAAAATAGATCCTGCCACGTGCAGAGTTTTCCAGTAAACAACGTTGGTTATCATTTACAACAACACGAGGTCGCCGTATTATCATCTGGTTAGCTGTAGCTGATCTTTTAGCATCATTTGGTGTATTTGTACGTTCAACATTATGGTTGAATTTGAAAAATATTATACCATCAATTGAGGATGATTCTAGTGTCATATTTTGTTCGATATCGTCTGTAATTTGCGTTATTTTTTTTTTAATTAAAAAAATTATTATGAATACAATTTTTAATTTTAGGCATTGATTCAATATTTCTATACAGCAACATGGATATGGACATTATGTTATGCTATCGATATGCGTTTTATATTAGCAGAAAAAGAATCTAAAACTCTCTATTATCATTTGATAGCTTGGTTGATTCCTGCTATATTAACAACAGCAGGATTATCATTACTCTATCTGCCTGATGCTAAGTAATTGTTTTTAAGACTGTGGTCCACTAGGCGTGATAAGAATTGCAATGCACTATGCGGCCAATTTCTGCAGCCAAAATTGTAGCCACTCAAATAACAATACGCAGGATCAAAATTCAAGTCGAGAAAGTGGTAGTGTTTGTATATCTATGTGTACTGTAACGGCACTATAAATAACCAACCCCAGGGTGCTAAAGGTGAGACAGTTTTTAACCCACCTAACCCTAACCAGTGCGCTTATACTATGGACTTATAATACATGGCCTCCGAATCCCTATGCTAAACAACGGTGGAGTTTCGTACACACCAAGTTTTAAGGACAGAGAATAGCGCTGGGGCAAGTTGTCTCTTTCTAACTTTCTGCGTATGCGCATAGACATATTATATAGTAGTACAATCTACCGAATTCTACGGGTTGGTTCTACCGATTTCAACCGATTTCACTCCGTACCTATCTAGCTCACGATCAGTTAGAAAGAATAAGACTACCCCGGCACAAGCTATCTGTCTCAAAAAGTGGTAGGCTACACTCCCCCTTACGGCTACGGCTACGGGAGTCCATGTATTGTAAGTCAATCTTATACAGTGCATATTTCACGCTGGTCGCACATCCAGTGCTTTTTGTGTATTTTGTTGGCCACAAAATCTTGTAGCCGCTGCGGCCAAAATTTGTGATCTCGTTGGCCGCATAGTGCGTTGGAGGCGTCTAATAAGCGAATAAATAGCGCAAAATCTCCTAGTGGCAACCCGGGGATTTTGTAAATTTCCATGATTATAATGTTATCAAATTTCAGTTGCCATATGGTATCTAGTCTGAAATCAACAATTTTAACAATTCTACCCAATTATCTAGCAACTTATCTACCAATTATTATTGTAATGATTGCAAATCCATATTTATATCATCGTTCAATAAAAGATATGAAATTTATTTTAACAAGTGTATCTGGTCAATTTACATCAAAAGAACGTGCAATACTTGATGCAATTAAAATTAAATTTGCTGTAATTAATATTGTTTTTTATATATGTTGGTTACCAAATCTATTAAATAGTATTTTATTATGGGCATTATGGTTCAATTTACCAACAACTTTAATTATCATCTTGTGGTATATAATGGTATAATTTTTTTTTTTTTGATAAATCAAATTTTACTTGTTCAACTTGTGTAATTGTCAAGTTTTGCATGTTCAAGTTGACTTGTACCAAGTAATACTTAATAATGTAAACACACTTACAAGCGACTAGCAACAAATTGGATAACTTTTCAAATTTATCGACAATATTGATTTTCCTAATTAAATGAATTCTTGAATAACTTGTCAAGTTGCCTCATTGTTTGCAACGAGTGTTAGGACAGAAACTCGAAGTAATTTCTTGAACCAAGATATTGAACAAGAACTCGTCGTATATGTAAACATATTGTGAATTTCTTGAGGAAGAATTTGTTTCATTGCTCAAGTTTTTGGTTCAAAAATGGAGTAACTTATCAAATCATTGACAAGTTATCCATTTTGTTACAAATCTCTTGTAAGTGTGTTTACATTATCAAGTTTTACTTACAATTAGTACACAACTTGAACAAGCAAAATTTGATAGTCTAATCGTAATCATTGAAAAGTTGAAACAACTTTTAAAGAACTTGTCGACAACGAGTGCGAAAAAATTGAACAAGAACTCGTAGTAGTACAAGTACAATTTTATGTTCAATTTGTTAATCGGTTCCAAAACAGTGAAATGTTATCCTATGGGCAAAAAAAAAGGCAATTTTCAAGGGCCCTCAAATTATTCAATCGCGTGTATTAGTTAGTTAGCTTTCTTGTAAATTACATTTAATGATTCATAAAAACAGTGGCGTTCTTATCACTTCTTTGTTTCATTATTTTTCATGGGCCCAAAACTTGCCGCTTTTGATAAGAATTTTTGGCATTCTTCGTTTCTATCTTTGTAAATTCACCGTTGTTTGGAAATTTACACTTGATTTGAAGAAATTACCGCAAGATTTTCCGATTTTGAGCAAAATCAATGCAAATTCTCGCTTATTTTGATTAAATTATTACAAAATTCGCCGTTTTTGGTCAGAATTTTCCATTTATTTTAGTGGATTTGGCGCGAGCCGCACCCCTAGGGACGCCACTGATAAAAGTTGTTTCCCATCAACAGAAATATCTGAATTCAACACTCAAAATGGCACCTCCAAATTCAAAGTTGTCTGGTGACACCCCATGACCCTAAAATATGTAACTGTTCCAAAATTGTTTCAAATTGCTGTCATTCTTGCACAAGTTATCCAAGTCGGTTAACTTGATACAAAAAAACCGACTTGAACATGACTTATCTTATCAATTGTTTTCGTTTTTCAGGCATTATTGAATCCTCTACAAGCTCTCTTCAATTGTTTGGTATATAGACGTTGGGTAAGTGGATCTGAACGGATTATTCTACCATGGCATAAAATTGAACAATCCGAATTTGTACAAACTAGTCAAAGACATACTGTAGAATCGGAACATAGTAGTGTACATGAAGAGATTCTACCATTATTACAAAATACTCAAAGTATTAATGGTTACAAACGGTATGCATCTTCTTAAATTATCGCTTTTTTTTTAAAAAAAATAAATTATTTTTTAATCGAACAAAAACAAAAAATTTTCATTAAATTCCTATCATGTCGACCTCCTGTTTCTTTAATTAGAAAACAAATGAGTTTTAAAACGTCAAATGTTCATCGATTATTGTAATTATTCTAATCTTAATTACAACATTAGTATCACCTTTAACACTAACACACACAAAAAAAACGAGCGACCCAAGAAAGTGTTGTTATGTAACAACTAACAACTAATGACGCAAATTGTACAAGTATTCAAAAAATTGTAAATCAATTTTGATTGAGAAAAGCTTGAAGCTGTTTGACTTCTCTGTATAGAAACTGGTTACTTTTCGCCGATGTCAAGATCGAATCTTGTATAAAATTACAAACATAAATCGACCTTTACATTTCCATTATATACCGAAAAAACAACAACAATCGACCAGTTTTACAACAAAAAAACCCAATGAAGACCGTTTAACCCCACCGCACACACACACACGGAAAGCTTTGTTAATAATAATACGCTTCACAGTTGAAGGAAAACTATGCTGCTTTGAAGAAGTGTATAGTTCTTAGGGTGCATATAGTGGATGGTGTGTTTGTTTATTGTTGGTTTTTAGCATAAATTATTTTTAAAAAAAAATCCAATTAATTAAAACAAGTGAGTATTTTTTGTTTTTGGAAAAAACTGCAACCTATGCAACAAATAATAATAATAAACTACAAAATTAGGCCAAATTATTGCAAAATTCTTCTTAAAGAAAATTGGTATACGCATTCCGACAATTCGTTATTTGAAAATAATTGGAAAATTGTAAAATACCACAGTTGTCGTGTTGTTGTCGATTACGGTAATTCCTTTGGAAATTGTCGAAAAATTATTAGTTAATAGGAAGAGAAATTGGTTATTATTATTATAATAATGATAGGCGATTTTGTAATATTTTCCATATTATCACATAAATGCTTTATTATTGATTAGAAACGAAAAAGAGGATGAAAAACAGCCAAATTTGAAATAATTAGAATAATCCACGGTTATTTTTTTTGTGTTTATTTTTTGGGTAATTGGAATTTCCTCTTACAAAACAACATAATTAACAACAAAAAATTCCTTGAATTATCATCGAAAAAATCGATACACCTGAAACTTGTATGATTCGATCAATTGTACCTTGAAATCAGACTCGATCAATATTAATTAATTAATTATTTAATTGGCCGTGATCTAATTATCGTCTGTTCTTTCTTTAAAATAACAACAATTAACATTTATTTATTTATTGTTGTTTTTTTTATATAACACACATATAGTTGTCGGTTCCGCTTAATGATTAAAAAATTGAATTACAACTTAATTAAGAATCACTAGATGACCGACTTCTCTAACAATAAATCATTATTATCTAACAAGATATTACGAAAATCGACAATTTTCAATAGAATCGAGAGAGTAGAAGCTTTAGAATTGGCACATCTGATTCGAGAATTACCCAAGTTTGCATATATTTTTTTTTTGAAATAAAAAAAAATCTTTCCACGAGTCATTATTTATTCAACATGAGTAATCCTTCCAATATTTACCTTCCTGGTCATTAGTTTATTGTAATTATTCAAAAAAAACAAATTTATCGACTCAACGTAATCGCTTATTTTTCCAATTAAACATTTTTTCCCCACAACCATAAATAGCAACTAATTGGAAATAAATGGTTGTTAAAGAGCCCCAAGTCCATGATCTTTACAGTATCAATGTTCAAGGTTGATAGTAAAACAATAACGATGTTATTTATTTGTTGTTGTTATTGTTAGATTTGGTTTGCCTTCTGAAGACGTTCGAAAAAAATGATGACCGAAAGCCCAAATGATCTTGAATTGCGTCGCAGACAATTCAAAGTACAAATGTCCACAGTACATACACGACGTCAACATGCCGTTTGTGTCCGTCGTGCATATAAACGTTACGGTACCCGAAACAACCCTTATGTCATCTTAGATGGTTTAAATATGACCGTACCAAAAGGTACAATTTATGGTCTATTGGGTGCTAGTGGTTGTGGTAAAACGACATTATTGAATTGTATTGTTGGACGGAAACGTTTGAATTCTGGTGAAATATGGGTATTGGGTGGTACACCAGGTTCACGTGGTAGTGGTGTACCAGGACCTAGAGTTGGTTATATGCCACAAGAGATAGCATTATATGGTGAATTTACAATTAGGGAAACATTAAAATATTTCGGTTGGATATCGAATATGACTACCGGACAAGTTGAGGATCGTTTAGCATTTTTGATTAATTTCCTAATGTTACCGGATGCTGATCGTTTAGTGAAGAATTTAAGCGGTGGCCAACAACGTAGAGTATCATTAGCTGCTACTTTATTACATGAACCGGAATTGTTGATATTAGATGAACCAACAGTTGGTGTTGATCCATTATTACGACAAAACATCTGGAATCATCTAGTTGAGATTACAAAACATGGACGTACTACTGTTATCATTACAACACATTATATTGATGAGACAAGACAAGCCCATTTAGTGAGTATTTGCTAACATTCTATACATCTTTTGCGACAAAACAATAAAACCTTGCAAAAAATCGATGAATAATTTAAAAATTTCCATTTCTAGATGTCAATGTTACAAACACACGCGTATATACGACTCGTTCACCTTGTTCTTATTATTAATTTTACTTTTTTAAAAAAACCAAACACATTTGAAACAATCACCATTCTTTATAATTTTCTAGATTGGTTTGATGCGTGGTGGTTATTTTTTGGCTGAAGAATCCCCCGAACGTCTAATCTCACAATTTAATGCTGATAGTCTTGAGGATGTTTTTTTAAAATTGAGCGTCATCCAAAATATGGGTAAACGTCGTCGTAGCAGTATATTACATGGTGTTACTGAACAAATTCAAGTACCTAGTACAGCTTGTGTTAATGAAGCTGCCGTTATTGATGATGAAGTTGGGGAAATATCTGGTGAATTTGGTGATAATGTATCAATGTCTAGTCGTGGTGGACGTGTATCAATTGCACCAGAACCAACAGATAATAATCAACCACCAGAATTACCACCAGATGATGAACCACCACCACATACATTCAGTGATTTATGTAAAATATGTAAATTTAGTCATATGCGTGCTTTAATATGGAAGAATTTCTTATGGATGTGGCGGAATGCACCAGTTATGGCATTTATTATTGGTTTACCAATGGTGCAAAGTATTCTATTTTGTTTGGCTATTGGACATGATCCGAAAGGATTGAAATTATCAATTGTTAATTATGAATTAGAAGAAAAGGAAGCTTGTAGACGTTTACCAGGTTGTAATAGTACAAGATTGAGTTGTAATTATTTAGATTTTCTAGAAAAACGAACACTACAACTGGTAATTAATAAATAAATTAATCAATTTTGAATAAATAATAAAACAACAAAATTATACAGTCTTTTCATGATACGAAAGAATCCGGTATGGAGGCTGTCCGACAAGGTCAAGCTTGGGCTAGTCTAGTCTTCTCCAGCAATTTTTCGGACGCATTAAGATCCAGGATAGATACAGGCAGAACTGTACCAGATTGGGATATAATCAGTTCAACAGTTGATGTCTTCCAAGATATATCAAGTAATCTCTAATCTTATCAATAATAATAATTATAATAATAATAATTGTAGATGAGAATATTGGTAGTTATGTGAAGCGAGACTTATATTACGCATTTGAAGAATTCTTCAAAGATTACCTAGCATCGTGCGAAATTGACACGAAAGTCGGTACAATTCCAATACGTTGGGGTAAACCAGTTTATGGTTATGGTAAAGTTGATTTTACTGATTTTGCAGCACCTGGTGTAATTTTAACGTAATTATCTTATCAATTTTTTTTCCGCCCCCAAAAAAACGCATTATATGATTTTAGTATTATCTTCTTTTTGGCTGTTGCACTAACATCCGGTGCAATGTTGTTAGAACGTAATGAAGGTATATTAGAACGATCACTTGTTAATGGTATTAGTGGTACAGAATTATTATTTGCCCATGTTATCACACAATTTACAGTAATGTTAGGACAATCAGCATTAGTATTAATATTTGGTTTTGCTATATTTGGTTTAACACAAAATGGTAATTTGTGTTTAGTGATTTTAATCACTGTTATGACCGGACTTTGTGGCATGTGTTTCGGTTTGTTGATCCATCAACACATATTTCGTTTAAATTTAATTTTGTTCTTTTTAGGTTTTGTTGTAGCATGTGCTTGTGATAATGAACGTTCAGCAACCTATATGGCATTAGGTAGTTTCTTACCAATTGTAATGTTATGTGGTATTATTTGGCCAATTGAAGGAATGCAAAAAGGATTAACATATATTTCATTTATTTTACCATTAACAAAATCAACAGAAAGTTTACGTTGTATTTTAGCTAGAGGTTGGGATATTGATAATCCAGTTGTTTATCAAGGTTTTATTGCAACATTAATTTGGATTATTGTATTTTTAACTATTAGTATTTTATTATTGAAATTTAAAAAAGGTTAAATTTGTGATTTTTATAGTTTTATAGAGTAATTTGTTAGACGATAAATCAATAAAATGGGTGAAAAAAGTTTCAATACAATCGTTGAGTATCGAACCCGAATCTTCAACGCTAACAGATCAACGTGTTACCAGTGAACTGTGAAAAAAGTGATGCAAAAGTGTACTTTAATTTGTTCTGCTCTTAGCGGCTATAGCGGTACATCCAACAGTGTGTGTGAGTTTTGCTTTACACGATCTCTAAAGTGATGGTCAACGTAATGTTGCCACTATGGTTATTTGCAAACAAACTCTCTATAATCATTGATACACGATTGAATGAAAGGAAAATGGATATTGCACGAATTGAGTCAGAAGAATCTGTCTTTCGTATGGAAAACTGTGACTGGTACCCAAAATGTGGATGCAATCCGAATCGCTAAAAAATTGGGTAAATCCGGTTGAAACAACAATATTGAAGTGCAGTGACCAGTCCAAGAAAATCATGTTGCATATCTGGTGAATCCGTTAATGCTGCGACCGTTACAGACGACAATTGTAATAATTGAAAATGTCCATTTATTGGCAAAATATTGCTTTCGGCAAAGAATACCTAGTCCATAGAAGGTCATAAGTCCAATTTTTGTGACCTGTGTAAACCTTAGTACCTACCCTGAAACTCAGGGAGCGACACTTGTTCAATGTCGGTAATTAAGGTGATTACTACTGATTACCAATAGAACTCAGTATCAGTCGCTGGCAGTCAGTAATGTATGTTTTCATTTTTTAAATATTTTTGACTGTCCATTAGGCCAATTAGGCCATGAATGGCTGTCAGCGACTGATGGCGACTGCTACTGACAATGACTTCTATTGATGGTAATCACCTTAATTACCGACATTGAACAAGTGTCGCCCTCGGATTTTCAGGGTAGGTACTAAGATTTACATGGGTCACTAAAATTGGACTTATGAGCTTCTATGGACTATGTATTCTTTGCTTTCGGTGAAATCATTAAGTCTCACGTTGCCTACGCTGATCAAGGGACGTGATTGACACTTAAATCTTCAGAGTTAACAGACATACCGAAATATGTTACCACTTTAGTGTACTATCAGCTATAAGAAAAAGTGCTGTGAAGTATGTGAGCTGCAATTGGTTCTGTTCTTAGCGGCTATTACTGGATGAAGCTGTGGGTCAAACACAATAAGCCCTTGGAATAGCCTAACAAACTCTCTCTAATCGTTGATGCACAGTGATAAAAACTTGAATGGGAAGAAAATGAATGTTGCACGAATTGAGTCAGACGAATCTGTATCGCAAACGGCACAGTAGATCTTGTGGAAAATCATGACTGGTGCCAAAACATGGATTCACTTCGACACTCTGAACCGCTAAAAAGAAAGCTGCGTATCTGGCGGGATGTGAAATGCGTATTGGAACCAAGTGAAACCGTTGTCGGTGATCTTGCAAGAACAGGCGCTATAGCTCCACAACGGTTCTATAGGCTAAACAAGACCCACAGGAGGCAAGAACTCAGTGGGTGGCAATGGAGCGAAAAAATGCTCCACTGGAGGAATAGTCCAGACAGGCGACAGACAAATTGACTATTTGCCTAAGAACGCTAAGAAGCTTCTCGACCTGAGTAGGAACGAACTAGGACTTGATATTATTTCAAAAAACTGGGCAAATCAACTGAAGTCGGGATGAGGTATCCCAGACTTATTTCCTGATATATCAATAGATGAAAGGTTAAGACCAACAGATCAGCTGTACTCTCAGTTCAGGAAGGCTAGAGGCCTAACGACCCTTATAATCTAATCTAATCTACTCTAAGTAAAACCCTTAGTGGTGACTAATTACAGACGACAATTGTAATGACTGAAAAGGTCCATTTGTTGGCAAAAGACTGCGTTTGGTGATATCGCTCAGCCTCGCGTCTCTACGCTGTTCAACGATCGTTATTGACGCTAAATTGGGAAGTTCTAGAGTAGAGCATCCGGTGCAAATTACTTTGTCTGATATACACTTTGGAAGATTTGAAGAAATGTGAAAATGCGGATACAGGAATAGGAATCGTCTAGAAGGGCAATTGTATAATAGAATTAAAAGACAACAAAACTATGGAAAATTAAATTTGCAATATTATTTACAAAAAAGACTTTCATCTATCTACATAATTTATATATAATTGTAGGTACACACAAAAATCAGTCTGAGATAAGAGAGAAAACAGAACAAAAAACAACCGATCACACAATATCTTTGTTTACAAATTAATAATAAATAACGTTGAGTATTGTTATTAATAAAGTCTTTCTTATTATTATTATTATTATTTAAGGTTTATGCAACAAAACGAATTTCTCCAATGTTTTTGGTATTTGATTCTGATACGGTATTTGATAATTAATAATCACTTTTGCTGATAAACATTTTAAATTAATATGATTTAAAACATTCACATTTATATAAGAACAACTATTAAATTCAATAATTTTTTGTAATGGTGATAAACCAGCTGTATTTGGTTGATCAATATGTGCCCCATAATCCAATAATAATTTGATCAACTAATAAAATTTTTTCCAATCAATACATGATAGAAAAGAACAACAAAACACATATTATAGGTATTGGAATTAATTCGTAGCGTTTTACAAGAGATGGTATTCCATTACTAGATACCTTCAACAATGTATATGTTTATTGTTCTGGGTGTTCAAACGAAGCACGGCCCCGGAGTACGTATAGGAAAGCTGTCAGAGTAGATTAGAAGCATGACAATACGTGAAAGGGTAGTTAAACATTTGGCACTCGGTAGAAACGACTTGGGTGCCCAAAGAAACACACGCACTATATTCCCCGTGAAATAGCTGTCATTGAGCGCAAGTTTCAGTGTTTCCTTTAGTCGAAGCGTAAATAACAACACTTCATCGAATATGACGTTTAGTAGAAGTTTTTGCTGACCATGCTCTAACTGAGCAAATGATTTTGACTTGGGATACAAGGAACGACCTGGATAGCTGAAACAGTTCAAAGATGAAGAATTGGGAGGCATTGCTCGGAAAAGACTCATGTCAAACACTTCAAGAATTATCTGGATCGTTATAAACGATAGCAAAACAACGTCTATGGGAGTGATACGAATTGAAACCGAGGAACGTTGAGAAGCGTTTTTTTGATCCGTGAGAACTGCTGCTTCAACTGGAGAAAAGGAAGGGATTTTTACATCAAATTATCACTGATGATGAAAAGTGGTTCCATTACGACAATCCCAAATGCCGAAAATCATCGGTTAAGTCCGGCACAACCATTAACACCAGTGGCGAAGCCAAATATCTGTATTTAGTGGGATCAGAAGGGTGTGATCTACTATGAGCTGCTAAAACCGAATGAAACTATAACAAACGGTCAGAATACTGCGAAACATACGACAATGCTCGTCTGCACAACGTCGCAAAATCCTGGTCAAAATATACTTGAAAACAATATTCCAAAAGAAAATGGATCGATTCGTAGATGTGTTCTTCCGACACGGTATTCGTTTCCTGTCCGAAATCCATTGAATAATATGTTTTTTCACGCTACGAATTATTTCCAACATCTAATAAAAGAAAAACTTACCCAATTTGAACAAATATCAGTAGTTGTAGCAATATGTAACGGTGTATAACCACCATCATTACGACAATTCACATCAGCACCACAATTTAATAAGAAACGGATTACATTTGCTGTAGGGAAAATCACCTGAAAAATCAATGTTGTTTTTTTTTAATTATAAACAAATTTTCTTTTTAAATTTGTTTTTTAATTACAATTGGATCTTCATCAACAAAATAACTTGAACGTATCGTATTCGATTTAGAA
>JAZBGY010000239.1:38848-82230 GCA_037414755.1 Lydus trimaculatus | reverse complement strand
TTGTTGAAAATATAATTAATGAAAATTAACTTTTTCTATATTATTATTTTTATTATCATTATTAACAACGGTGTTGAAATGTGCATTGTTTTAATGAAATTGTAGATAAATTGCAATAAATTTATATACCTGCATTATCTATAAATGGAAATATTTTTATTTATGTAGTTATAAATTACTAATCGACAAAGAGCCCGCAGAATTAACAAATAAAAAAATTCCAAGAAAAAAATCTACAGAAATAAGATTTATGTTAATATTCAGCTTAATATAATAATTTGGATCATCTGTTATTTGTTTAAAACTTGAATTAAATTGAAGTTTAATTATCCGGTAGCTTGTAAATGAACAAGTATTATTGATATGTTTATTTTATTATAAATACAATGTAGGTAAGTGACAGTCGATGATTAACATAGGAAAATTATGTAATTAACAATGGAAGACTTTTGTAATTTCAATAAAACAGTACAAAGTATAATTGTTTAGCACTTTAACCGTGTAAATCTACATAATTTACATTTTCTCTCCTATATTAGAACTTACAGTTGTAATTAATTGAAATCATATGGTACCTATTTGCATATGACAAACATTAAAATTGTAATTCGTAATTTAATTCTAATAAATAAATGGCATTAATCTCTAATCGTACTATTTAAAGATCTTCATCTAAATCCTATCTAGATAGTGTTGGATAGATTTTACATTTATTTGTTATTATTGTTGTTTAAGTTTTAATTTATAAAACGATGGAGGCAGTGTTGTCGTTATTAAAATCCTAACTGAATAATAAATCTTTATTTATGCAAATAATTTATCTTGAAAGATTAGCTGTTAGATGTTTTATAATATGTGTGTGTGTGTATGTGTGAGGGTGCTATAGTTTATTATTATAAAATGTAAATATGTTATTGATGATAAATGTTTTGATAAAAATCGTTTGAAATGCGTGGGATCTGGGCGTGAGAAAGTAAATACATCCATCATAATATTATCTAGAGTTAGTTTTCTTGTTCTTTTTTTTTTTGGAAAAAAAATGTAATTTTAAATATGGGGAGTTTGCGATTTGATTTGATTTTTTATGCACTTTATCTGTAAATAAACGGAAGCTAAACGTTCTTTTCTAATATCATAACTTTTAATAAAAGACTGTTTGGTAAAAAACAAAATGATAGAAAATTCAATCGAATAACAGAAAATATTTAAACTCAGTGGCGGATTGTGCAGGAAGGGCAACAGTAGGTAAATCTTACACTAAGCGGAGTGAGCGGTGATTTTATACATGCTTACGCTATAGAAAAAGCTTTATTTAAGGCAGCACCTTTTTGATTGTCCTACATTCGTTGCTAGTTGCTAACAATTATATGAAAAAATTTTGAACTTTCTCGTACTGTTCTTTAGGGGGAATGACAATTTCTGTTCAATTGATTAGAAATTTAATAACTTATGCGTTGAATTCTAAAGAATATAAGAAGATAAAGCTGCTAGATCCACTTTGTACAAATATCGAAATTAAAAAATCAAATTTGGTGAAAGCAAACGTAATTTTGTAGCTATAATTGTAATGTAATCAATGCTTCCTATTGCTTTGTGTGTTAATTGGATTGAATGACTGCGATTCACCTTGGATTTGTAATGGAATTGACAAGGTAGAACACTTATGATCAGGTGAAAAAGTCGAAAATATTAATTTTGTTCACACAATTGTGCAACAAGTGGAACAAGCAAGTCAAACGCCATATTTTGGGAAAATATTCAGATCGTTTAAAGCTTTCAAATTAGCTTTACCACGTTCTGAAGTTCGATTTTGGCTTTCACCCGCGTTTCCAAAGCATTGAATGACGAAGTGAAGCATTCAATGCTGGCTATTATGTGAAGCTCAGTAGAAAGCGAATTTGGCGGAAATGACTATTTGGCCATTAAAGTAGCCAAAACAACTAAGCCATCCGTTTAGGATTTTATAGTAAGTAGACTCATTGTCAGTAGCGAATCTACCCTCTTTAAGGCGCGAAATCAATAGTGATTTTGGGGTCATCCAGTTAAAGAATTGCAAAATTTTGCATTTTACGAGCACTATTGGGGATCCTATGGTGCTCCAGAGCCCGATACATCATGGTAAATCCGCCTGAAGCGATTACAATTGAAGTATGTTTACAAAACAATGAATTAAAGTAAAGATTTTTAAGCTTACTCCCCCATATCATGTGATCAGGAACCGCCACTGCTTACGCTTCTAATCATTATAATAATTTATAATTTGCGATATTTTATTGATTCAAAAATATGAAACTCTTTCTTAGATGGTCTGAAAATTACAAACAACTGATAATTGATTCGTCAAAGTTGTAGTGTCTGCAAATATTTAAGAAACTGACTTCAAATATATACAGGTTGCGTCAAGCAACTGAGTACATAGGAAAAAGCATCGCCACTCCCTCAAAAAAGAACCACCATTCAGTTTGCTAATCTCACTGTCACAGAATTTATTTCGATCTTCGTCCGATAAATTTGTGTTTCATGTGCCACTGAAATGTTCACAATGTTCCTGATACTCTCCTGACAAAGACGGCAAATATTTATCATTTGACAGATTGAATTCTTATCTAGGAAATGGGGATGGTCTTTTGGAATTCAGCTACTGATGGGACTGGTCTACAGTCCCCATTTTACACGTCTGGTTCTGCAGTTTATCTTTATCTCGTTCTAACTTATGTAGAAGATATAATTATGGGCGCTGACCACTCTTTTTCCTATGTACTCACTTGCTTGACGCAACCTGTATGTATTGCCTCTCTCTCTCTTTCTTTCTCCATCTTTCTCAGACACATTCACTTTATTTACAAATTCAAAATATTCGACGGTTCCGTTTATTGACTACCTGTAGTAATTGATGGTTTTTCGGCATTTGTCTAAAATTTGGTGTTAGAAACAATTTCATCTAAAGATGCCAATTCTCATTGTTATCAATTGTATACAGATAGGTATCGGGATATTCGAAAATTAAGAAAAGTTATTATGTATGTTAGAATGTTAGTGTTAGATATTATTGTGGATTATATTAAGTCATTAGGAGGTGGCTATTTTGACAAAGAAGTCGTATTGTTTTATTTTATTTTATTGTTAGTATTTTTTATTTGTTTGTTGATCCTTGTTTACACGTAACGTATATAACATTTAACGATCTTCGTTATACTGTAAAACAGTTTTATGACGTAAATTAATCTTTTATATCATCAAACGAATTACAATTTTCACGAGAATTTGAGGAACAGGTGGTTGTTATTACATCATTGTGTCGAAATTTGAAATACTGTCTTTATTTCGCCTGTTGTTGTTCACTGCTCAATTCAAAATTTCAAGAATTCATTTTTCTACTATCCAAACCGTTATCTACATATATATTCTCAAAATGGGCCTATACAGTAAACGATGAAATAATGGATAAAATTCGTCATCTCCGTAACACTTTAAGCGAACATTCAATGTCTAACTAACAGTTCAAAACTTGAAAGCTCATTAAAGCTCTTTAAAAATCAGATAGCCAAGTTACATTTAGTTGACTATAGAAGTTTACTTCAGCATAAATAGATAGATAGAACTTAAAGCAATCGCGTTACTAATATGGTGCGGGGGATGCGGTCCGTACTGGGTGACACCATCGTGTGGGTGCACCAAATAGTTTCAAATATAAGTGTTACAGCGTCTTTTTAAAATAGCCGTCTCTTGTTTATTGAAGCTTTTTAACGAACCGCAAAAACGGCAAATTTTGAGCTTATTTCATCGAAATTAGCGAGATTTTCAAAGATTCCACTCAACAATTGCAAATTCTGTTAAAATAAGCGCAACATAATATTGATGGAGAGTGAGTCAAAGGAGTGCGACCATCAATTACCGCATCGTTTCACACCAATACTAAGAACGCCACTGCTTGAAGTGACACAATCGCCATTTGAAACTAATTATGAATAATTTCCACAAAGTGGTTGTCTTCTTTTAGTTTAATGAACTATATCGAAGACCGTATGGTATGCATCCGTACATAAACTAATCCATTTATCTGCAAAATAATAAAATCTAATGTATTAAAAAGAAGAAGTCCGTTCTCAGGCTTTCAGATCTATTACCCACTGTTTTACTATCATTAAACTTGAATATATATAAATCTATAAAATGCTGTTTATATGGAATTGTGGCGTTGATGATGGTGGTGTCACTGGTGCTGTACTTTTACATACACACACATACACATAACTAACATACAACATACATATATTAACACAAATGAAAATGAAGCAAATGCTCTGTATAGTCTGAGACATTGCATAAATTATCATTAAACAAGTGTGAGAGATGTGGCGCGATCTTGTTTTTATTTCTTTATACATCCTCTCACTCTCCACATATATGATGTTAGATTATTTAAAAGCAAAAAAAAAATGTTTGAATTCAACAATCCGTATGCTTTCTTTGATTTATACGACAACTCTACCATTTTCAAGGTATAGTGTCTTATAAATTACCGCTACCACCATTCGTTAACTAATTTATAAAATTGCAAATATTAAAATTCTGATTTATAAAGTTGTATTATTATAATAATAATAATACTGAATATATTATTTGTGGGTTTGTTAAAATTTTTCTTTTAAGATACACTAATCTCTCTTAATTACATCATTAATGATTCGAAATTTAAATGACAATAGTTAAATTTAAAATAGATAGAAATATGATGTTTTGTATATACGAAACTAAACATTTATATGACTGTGGGAACGTTAAGGATAATTTCTAAAGATTTGTTACGTGTATCAACCCATTTAGTAACAACATCAACAATAAAGGCAATTGTTCAACGAGTTTTATTAGTTGTAAATAGTTATATATCACGATTCTACACATCAAATATTGTTATCCTTTCGACAGTGAAATGTAAATAGAAACACCTGTTGATAGTTTGAATCGTGAGAGATTCGAAATCGACAAAACAACACACATTGTTATAAATAAACAGTTTTTTTTTGGTAGAATTATGTAAATATGGAAGAATAAGGGTTTACGAGGTTATTGCTATTTTGTATAAATCACTCCCTTCAATCGACACCCTTCTAGAAGGCATCGTTACACACACACACACACACACAATACGATTGGTTCAGATTGTAATGGAATTTTTGCGTATAGATAGTAGAATTGTGGGAATCAATCAGTGTGATTGTCATTATTACCGCAAAATCTGGTTCCACGAATTGCTTGATTAACTGTAACAAAATTTGAACGTAATTTTCGGTATACCGTTACTATACAAAAACTTTCTAAAACTTTTGCAAAACTCCAAGGCCGGTCTCATGATGAGGTGTCAAATTAAATTAAAGTCATTAGTGTTAATTGAGCATAAAGGAGTTTGCAGTGCTTGACTAGTCATAATTCTAAATAAGCGGAAAACCTTTTACCACACAACATTGGGCTAAGGTATAAGTGTTTCGAGTGCTGAGATTTTCGAGTAGAAAAATAATACAGCGGTAGCTTTATATTTCTAAATATAGTGGCAATGTAGAGTTGATATCGATAGCAATAGAACCATAAATTACTTGTATGTTGTAGAATGCCGGTAATTCGCCTTTAGACTATTGGACAGATTACTTCTAAAGCTGATTACTCGAGCATTCAACGTAAACTATATCAATTTAATTACAATTCTTAGACGATAATTGTCTATTATTCGATTTCGTATTGAATGCTTATAGGCTTCTCTCTATAACATTTATTATCAACAATACAAAGAAAACAAGAAAGGAAAGCTTGCTGGCCTTATTTTATTTTGCAGTATGCTCTCAATTTGTTTTTTTGTTTTTTTTTCGGTTTTTTTTTATATTAATGTCCACTACACGCTATATACACAAATATTACAGTATGGTATGTAAATGTTAATGTGGCGGATGCCCACTGGTGTACTTGTTGTGTGCATGTCGCAAGTTAGCAAATTATTGCTAAATTATGTGAGGTCAGAAGGGCTAAAGGATAGCGTTGACAGCACTACAGGTGGCGGTATACATAACAACCCCGCCAAAAAAATCTTATTTATATCTTTGTTTGCTAGTTGGAACATTTTTTTTTTTAACAGATTTCCACCCACGGCCGAAGACCTCCTGCTACTTACTGCATCAACATTTCGAAAATTGTAGAATTTATATTCTTTTGTCCCGTATAATATGTACGTCTCTACATATTATTGGTGTAAATACGCAATAAGAATTGCATTATTTTACAATCAACATATTTATTAATAAACGTAACCATTTGTATGCATCTACATTTCCGTTTAAAGGTGTTTTCCTGCTGTGGTAATTACACTGGTTCTAGTTTCTTTTCTTTTTGTGTTTTGTTTTTTTTTTTATCTTACTATCCACTAGACTTGTGTTAGGTTCGTGTTCTAGGCACGCATTGAACTCTAACTATATAGCACGAGCCACGATATTATCGTCTAGTCGAGTGACAATTTTTCAAGAGAAAGGAGACGAGAAAAAAAAACGCACAAAGTCCATAATTAATGTGTACAGTTTTTCCATGTTCACCTTCATTATTATTTCACAGTGATTTGTCAACTTACACCTACACACTTCTACTCGAAAAAAATCAATCACTTAATTAAAAAAAAAATAAAAAAAAATGAACCAAGTCAAGACAGAGCAGCGACTAAAGTCAAATCAGATTTGTGTTCTGGTTAAACTGAATCTGATTTCACGATTATAAAGATGGTTATAAAACTAATCCGTCAATGGACAGTGCCGGCGTCGGATTTAATGAGAAAACTGCGCTTCGCCTAATTAAAAACGTGGCATTGCATAAAGTCAGACACCGCGCGCCAACAAGACCATTGATTCAATTCAACGATCGATAAATTTTATTAATTAGTGCAATAATCTGTAGACATCATTGTGCTCGATTATATTATTAACATTATTATTATTATTATTAATTCATTTGTTTATTTATACAGACATTATAATACACTGACAACTGTGAGTTTGAAAGCAACTTGATGAAAAACATATTAAAACACCTACAAACATACGAAGGGTGACACATGATCCACCAACACAACAAATACCCTTGTAGTAGACGGGGGTGTTGGAACGAAATACCACCTACACACACACACACACACATATATAGACACCGAATGGAATTCATTTAGAAATGTTGTGATATTAATGATAGAAATTTTGTACTGATAGATATTTGAGAAATTCAAACATTACTATGCAATGGAATGTGGAATTTTACTTTATTTTGCTTAATCTATAGAGCAAAAAAAAAAAAAATTAACACGGACCACACCGACGACAAGAGAAATATATTTCAGTCGCTTATAAGATTTATAACATCAGGACAGTTCAATTAATTAATGAATATTGCAAATAATTCGAACATGTAACTATTAAATGTTACCTGTTGCGAGAATATTTTGAATAACTGAATAGTTTTTTTGTCGTTAAAATTTTTTCGCAACACAAAATAATAATAATAATGCTAATAACAACAATAATAAATGATTAATTTCAACTGTACGATAATTGATTAATTCAACAACAATTTCTAAGTTTAATTTGCTACTGTAAAACAGAATAGTTGATGATATCTTTGTATGTTGTTGTTGTTGTTTTTTTTCCTACTCTTATTATTATTATTGAAAAATACAAGCATGACTGGAAGCAATTACATTTTCAACAACACGTTGCCAACATTTGCATATGCAAAGTTGAAACATTGTCCATTACAGTAGTAAAGGATACTGTCATAGCTACCAGACACATGGCAATTCATATTTCTATCATAATCAGCATATAAACATATATTTGATATAAGAAAACCTGTATAATGGATACAGCCTTCCAGCTATATCATAACCAAATAACAAAAAAAAAACAACGACTTTAAGTTTACATATTACTTTATAATTAGTTGTTATGAAGAGAGAATGTCACCACCCACACATGAATAATGCATTACATACAGTTGCTTATTATTGTTGTAAAATTGTGAAAGTGGTAGGATTGTGGAGCAAATTCGACTTACAAACATGAAAATGGACGATACTAGAATTTGTGAAGGGATACCAAGTGGCAGATGTCTTGAAAGCTTTTATGCAATATTGTTCAATAACATCACGTTTCTTTCTATTGCTTTATCTCTCTTCTTTCAGATTTTTTGACCGTATTGACCCCTACCCAGGAATATCTGGATAAAGCTCAACTAAGCCATAGTAAACGATTGCATCACAAAGACTATGGCGTATGATTCAGAAGTTATGAAAGGACCCTTGCAATCTATCTAACAAAAAGAACATTATGATTCAATATGATGATGGTCCATCGCAGGGACGTATTTTTTATTGTAATGAATGAACTGTTCCTTATAAAGTTTTTTATATATGATGGCAATATCGTGTTTAACAACTAACAATATTCTGCCTGTTCGGATTTGGATTGACGATTTAGATTATCTCGTTTGGATGTTGTTATTCATAAATGCGGCATCGTTTTAGAGATTTTGGTAGAGTTGTCATCAAATTTTTTCCTATTTTTATCCATTTATTACAGTCATTTTGATTGTCAAAAAGAATTTATGAGGTAGCTGTCATATAATATTTAACTATCAGAAAGAGCTTCTTCACCAAACTATCAAAAACTGGTATCAAAGTTTATATATGGTCATTGACGTTGTTTTAGAATTTTTGAACGTTTTTTGGGGAAAAAAAAAGAAACAAATGCATAATGACTTCTGAACTGGCAAGGTAATTAATACGAGTTTGATAAATAAAAACAAAACAGGTTACCTGCAGTTATAGTGATAGACAAAACTTCTAATTTTGTTGGTAGTCGCAGAAATGAAGAAGAACTTATTTACTCCACCTCACTAAAGCCTCTACAGCAGATTTTTTTAAACTTCAAGAAAGCGAATGTGGGCTGAAACAGTCGCTTATAGAAAGCACCAATCGTGACTGTACCGGTTTAGTTCTCCTCAAGACTTGGTGTTAATCCACGACTTATAGATTTTGGTATAAAATGAAAGATCGAAGTGGAAGCTGACAGAGAAACTGCTTCATCTGAGTGTCACTATTGTAAGCCCTTCTTTAGAACAAACTAATAGTAGTATCTATTGATGGTTAAAATGTAGGTACTTCTTTTAGGGAATACATGATACACTTGGTGAGGGTGTACTGCATTTTGCTTGTTCGGCGTCGATTTTCCAGTTTCAATTTACATATGATTCTATAATTATCTATTATGAAGAGAATGTCACCACCTACACGTGAATAATACATTATATAGTGTTATTATTATTATTATTATTGTTTGAATTTTTAATTTTCAATCGACAAATAGTTGTGAAGCCCACGGTAAGTATTGTCTGTATTCTAATGGAACAATGACACTAGTATGAATTTATGAATAATGAAACAATAATTATATGCTAATGTATATTAAGTTGCAATATCTACCTACATAGAAAATAATTGCGATAATGTCATAATTTGTTTTTGTTTATTCTTTATTATAAGAAATTTACAAATATTTATTAGACGATTAATAGATATACACATACATACCTACATAGGTATACATAGAGATAACATGTACAATTTTAAAGATGGTTATTATCCATCGATTTTCATAAATATGTGTTTATCAAGATTTTCGTATTGATGTTTTATTAATTTATTATGAACCGTATGTCGTTGATTTTATTGGTTGTGTTTGTATACAATAAAATATAGGATCGATTAAAATTGAAGAACAAGATCAACTAGACTTTATTATTAAATAAAACATTAACAAAGTAGACATCAGGTGAAATATGTGTAATTTTATAAAAGAGCATCTGCTGTATTGATGTCACAAGTTACAAGGAAGTTACATTACACATTAAATACCGGCTTTAACTATCATTAAAGTTTAAATTATTGTTTGACTTTATTGTCATTTAGAAAAATCCCCAACAACAATAAAAATAATAATTAAAAAATAAAAATAAAATGGAAACAGTAACAAGTTGTTACATTTGAAATTGTTATAATGATTAGAAAGTCTGTTTCTTTTAATTTAATTTAATTCGACATCATTTCAAAAAATAATGATTTATTTGCTAGTTTTTCCAAGAGCAAGTTTTTCTTGAATATATCAACATTTGCTTATTTTTATTAAATAAATAAATATAGCATATTTCTATAATTCAACATATTTATTGGATTACATATTCGATTTGTATAATGATACAATTAGAATCGTTACAAGTATTTGGTTTATCATTGATTTTATTGTTGGAATTGTTTGTGTATATTGCTCAGAATTCGTATTAAAGTTAACATTAAAGAACCAGAAGAAGAAAAAGTAGATAAAAACCATCACATACTAAGAGAGCACAAACAATCTGTCAGTGACCTGAGAGAGATACGTGCAGAGAATGGACATCTTTAGAGAACAGTGGCTGTAAAGAGGAGCTCCTTTAACTTTATAAATCGTCCATCGACTATGATGTACCTACTGTTGATGGTTGAAACAATTATAATTTCTTATTATTATAGAAAATTTAAATAAAACACTATCGAGTTTAGTTTAGTTTAGTTTAGTTTTATGGAACAATAGGAATTTCACACTATTATTGAAAGACAGCAAACACGTGACATGGCTTTGAATAGCGAAATTCATTGTTTGTCTATAAAGAGAATTTGCAGCATCCCAACACCAACAAGGATACAACTAAAAACATACTTGCCACTCTATACATAGAAATCGGTGATAGATCTATAAGCTGATAAAATTACCAAGCAACTAATTTAATACATTTATAGCTGATGGCAATTGTTGGGAATTTAAATGGACAATTTATATTTTTTAAAATAGCAACAACAGGAATCAGGAATCCGATCTATGTTGGTTGGTATAACTCCCAACTATATATATATATATATATACAACATATTGATAATAATACGACTTTGTGGAATATTTAATATTTTTCGGCTTATGACAACATAATTCGCCTATAAACTATGGAAATTTATATTTCCTTATTAATTGAATGTGAAAAAATCGATTGTTACGCTTCATGTACTGCACACTGTAGATCAGAAGCAAATCGTTGTATAGTTTTTTTAGAAAAAGACCAAGAAGGAAAGCTGCAGAAAAAAACTAAATTGCCGTCAACTGTAATATAGCCAGACTTTAACCCCACTAACTTACACAAGACAATATCATTAATATCGAAGATAGTCATACGTTACGCACGATTTAACTCCATGTAAATGTCCTGAATGCTAGCCAAAGATTTTTGAATATTGCCAGTTATTAAAGAGAAATTGAAATTTCTATTTTTGTAAAAAAAAAACCGGCTAATAAATGTAACAAAAAGGGTTTCTACTACAGTTCACTGCAACTTAAAAGTAGATCAAATTTATTCAACTACACATTTGTCATGTCGTAAACTGTACAATAACTACCAGTCAACACTTATATATAACGAATTCTCGGCAACAGTTAAAAATTGCTGATTACGCCAACCATATGTTGTGAAGAAGAACTTTTTAAAACAAGACAACTAGGAATTGAACATTACCGTTTCATTTAATTAAAATCATAAGATTGCGAACAGTTGGTAAGTCTTAACCACTTGTCCAACAAATTGTATTTCTATAGTTAATGAAAAAAATCAAAAGATGATTATAAAAAAAAAAATGATTTTTGGGCGTTGGTCCAGGAAAAGTCCTATATTATTATTATTATTATTATTGATCAATGCCCAAAGGCTGAATTAATCGAATCAGTATTTCAAGTAAATATGGCCGATTTAAATTATCATAACTATGGCGAACCATTTTTGGGAGTTGATCGGCCCGAAGCGCCGTATACCAAAAATCAAAAAAAATGAACAAAAACGAATTCTTCATGAAATTATCTGTTGATGGTTTCAGTGCCTTCAACCAAGAATTTCAAAGTGTCGTTTGTGTTAGACGAGACGGTCAAAAATTTAGCAGGTGGTAGTTTTACATAAAATACTGAAAAACAAAATAACAATATAGAGAAATGGAAACCAGTACCAAGTTCTATACTGCAGGCGCCTGTTAGATATATAATCGTACTTTTCACGCCATCACTCTTAAAACAATATAAAACATTATTTGAATAATTGCTTCTATTAAATAAATTTATTATAATTATCGAGATGGAAATATAAAAAAAGTATTGAAATAATTGCGAATTTAGTAATGAAACTAGTCGTTTCTCGGTATCATTATCCGGTGGCCGGTTGAACACATGCCTTGATTCTGGTGATGCTCTTCGAACATAACCCGAGGCCACCCCCGTCCATAGATGTTGTTGCTTCTTCTTCGTCTTATGCTTCATCTTCTTAGTGGCCGTCGTCGTCGTCGTCGTCGTGGGTCAGCGACTTGGTCGATGTCGGCCTTAAATTCGCGCACTTGTTTACTTGACTTGATCGTACACCGCCGCATCTTCTCACGCCCCTCCTACGCAAGGTCAAGAATCTTTAACGATTTTATTATCACAGAAAAAGATAAGGATGGAACGAAAGAAAGAAAGAAAGAAGAGAGTAAAGCTACTTAGTTTTATGAATACGAGAAGCTTCAACAAAGATCCACATCATCATCATCATCATCATCATCATCATTATTATTTCCATTTTGATTCACCAATCCAAATATACGCGATGGAATTATTTGAACGTGTTCTTTGGATAATGCATTTAAAAGTAACACAAAACTGGCTTGCTTATATATTTCGTGTTCTGAAGCATTATCGGCAGGTAGACGATAAGTGCTTCTAGCCCAATTTTAAATGTTTACACCTGCAATTTCGTACCGTATTATTACTGTAGAGTTGGTTGAAGAAGATGAAAAGAAGAAATATAAAATGTACGATATACACATGGACGGATTACCTATTCGATCAACAATTGGTATAGTTTGAAACACGAATCTAATTAGAGGGAGTGCTAGATTGGATCGATTTTAGCATAACAATTTCGAATTGGAAACAGTTAACCGCCTACGATAGCGGACAACTAAAAAGACCACTACTACTACTACTATTTCTACTATTATATCTATTAGTAAATCAAGCCAAGCCCAACACCCAACTTTATATCATTCAATCAATAATAATAAACTAATTGGTGTTAATTCAACGATAAAATAAGTCCTTCCTCAAGATCTCGTCAACTGTAAGAAAAAAAAAAGAACACTAGAATCGTTTTCGTGCTACTATCAACTATAAACATTATGATTAAAGTAAATGGCTTTTAATTTTGACAATTTGTCGTATTAGAACTGAGTCTCACGCAATAAAAGATAACTTGAAATGATAGTTTAACAATAATTGCTATAAGGATGAAAAGAATCTGTAAATAATCGAAGGAAATCTTCCCAAGGAATCTGGAAATTTTTCTAATCACGAACCTGTTTACACACACACACACAACAAAAAAATGATCCATTATTTTAACATTTCTAGTTTAATGTTAATTTAGTTTGATCCAGTTAAGTTGTGTGTTTTATAAGAAATATAAATTGATACAAAAATGGAATTCCATCAAGTATATAATCCTAACAGTAGCTAACAATAAATTGAATGAAGACGATCCCTCTAGTTGCTGATTAAAACTATTAACGATTTACTTTATTCGTTTTCCAAGTAGAAGAAGTCTTCACGAAGACATCATTTAGGAGAAAAACTATGCCTGATAGGTTAACCATATTTGTACGACATGGATATAACCATCTTTGAAGATTTCTAAGTAAACATAACACTAAGTCAGATATTGCTTTATAGACCCTTTAATCACGTTCTATTGGAATGCAGCAATCAGCGTGCTATTACACATTATTTATACTACAAACAGTTGAAATATTTTCTTCTATTTTTTTGTTTTTAGTATTGTAGTTGTTTGTAAATGTACCTAAATTGTTTTGAAATGAACGAGCAAAAAATGTAGCTCTTGTTAAACGTTTCTAATAGATGGACAATTGATTGCATGATCTCAACTCATTACCTAAGGAAAAACGTGATGTGCCAACCTCTCTATCTCAGCCTCTGGCTCAGAAGCATTTATAATCATCCGGTTTTTTGAGTTATTCTTTAATCAGACAAACGTATATTTGTTTTCATTCATGTTGAAAACGTCCATTCATCGATTGAAATTTGTTTATTAATAAAACAACAATTTCTCAAACATTACAATTTATTATTATTTTTAAGAATTTATACAGACAATTGTTGCCACAAAGTATAATATCGGTGTGTTGTGTAGGTGGATAATGGCATCGGTACTGTTATTTAGTAAAAGAACTGTCATTGGAATATACATATTATTGTGTATCAACTGTATAACCGGTGCATATATTATTTGAGTCTTGTGTTGTAACGATCCATAAACTATAAGTACGACAAATGGTTGAGACACTTTTGGTTTGGATTGTTATTATTTGTGAGTGTCGAGATCAACTTTTAATATTTTATTGGTGATTATGGACGATGTATGGCAGCGGAACAGTCGACCGTTCATACAAATAAATCGACATCGTTCCCTTTTCACATCATAAAATGAACAAATCCAGCTGTTCTACACTTCAATATTTATAACAATTCCTCATTTTACACAAATACCTCAATTATAATGATGGATTTTTATTAAACTTTAACTATTTACAGTTCAATTATTGTCATAAGATGTTTTGTTTACACACAAATACTGCTATACCATCTTTGATTTTAAATCAATCACCATGTCCGACTATCACTTCTTTGAGGAACTACAGGAGGTCATCTTGAAAGAAAATTGCCGCTTGTATGTTTGCAGTTCATTCACTCTTATAACGTTGTTTTCGTTTCGTTATTTGATTTAATAAATTATTTACATTTATTTAACGAAATAATCGTCTACTCATTACATATTTCTCTGATTTAACAATATTGTGTTGACCTTTATGTTAATTGAATAGAAAACAAATTTGCAATATTTTTCGAAATTACCTGCTGTTATATACTAGTGTCTTTATATAGATATTGATATAGACCTTAGAGGTTAGTTTACCGTCTAACGAAGAGATAATCAGCTATATGGTATAGCTTAATAAAATTGTTGTTGTTGTTGTTGTTTGACACTTATGATAACATACCAGTACTGTATCTATTATGCACTTACGGTCAATTGAACACAATCATCTTATATTATAAAGTGAAGTGCGTTTATGTTCTGCTCAATTCAATGCAAATTAATTGAATATATACTGATAGTGTACCTAGATATATACACAAATTAATTCTATTCTTAATCGGTTATTGTTTGTTAAACTATCCGAAATACATACATAAATGGTATTTGTTGGTAAACTGTCATCAATAAATGAAATTAGAAAGAATAACCATTTGACAACAACAACAACGATAATATATTGCGAAACTGAACAATTCCTGAATTAATTATTAGGTTTGACAATAAAATTTCGGTATTTAGTTGGAAATAAACGAAATAACCACAAACAATATTATTTGTGCCGAAATTATTGTGGTTAATTTGAGTACATTCATTTTGAATTTCTACCTTCTCTGGAGAATTACGACTCTTACATTTTTTCTAACATACACCACTGAAGTATCTCCTAGTTTGTGGAAAAAAGAACAAACAGGAACGATTGTCCGCAACTGTATTTTTGGGGGTTTGTACAAACCTCGTATTTGAAAAAAAGGATTTTCTACATCTTTGTTTGCTATACCACATTTACGAATTAGACCCTTAATCTGTTTCTATTCCATGATCCATCTTTTCTTGGGATGTATTCGTGTTCCTTTATGGTTTATAGAGCTTCTATCCTATATGATCTAGCCACTTCTGGTGGTATTCCTTCTGAATCACAGTGAAGATCCCTAATTAATGTCTTATGTTCTCGTTGCGTATGTGTTTCTCATACATCTTTTGATTGCTATTAGAAATTTCAGTTCGACTGTTTTTTTGTTCATTCTTTGTTTTCTTATTACCCAAGTTTCGCTTCCGTACAATAACGTTGGTATTTGAGCTGAATTTATTTTCTACATTTGTTTCTTAGAGTTCTTCTAATTGTTCCACATATTCTTGTAAAGTTTCCATATCTTTATCGCGGTCGTAGGCTGGGGCCCGACAAGACGGGGTACAACCGATTCAAATTACCATGGCCCAGGATGGTCTGGATCCCGGAATGACCACAACATCGTGTTATTTATATTAAAACGCCATTTTTGGACCCCATGGAATATATTTACTGGGGTCAGCCTCTTTATCGACGGTCCTGATCATAAGTAATTTCGCAGTCCAAATATTTAAAATGACTTATCTACATTTTACATCTTTGATTGCTAACACGAACGGTAATGAAACAAAAGTACAATGAAATAAGTCGCGTTAACTATATTTGTGTCGAAATTAATGGAGCTACCTTAAAAAGCACACTCTTTGGGGCCGGAAGCAAATAATGATTTTGGGGCCTCTGAGCTGAAGAAATTAACAAGTAATTCTATGAAACCTTTACTTACAGTAAGTTACAGTGGAAGCTCGTTTGGCCGACTACTACAGGACTAAGCACCTGTTGGATTAGGGAAAATGCAAGATAATTACCGAGAGATATTTATGGCATGTGCATTTAAGAAGTCGATTCATCCGGCACTCGACGATGGTTAAAATAGAGACAAATCTTAGTATTTTCCTAAAAATGGGCTAAACGAGCCTTTACTACTCTACTGTAGTGATTCGAGGCCTGATGCTGGTAGCGTCGTTAGCGACATGATAAATCTGTCCCTGTTTATAGGAAAACGTTCTGCAGACAGAGAATTAGAAATCAGAAAATACAAAATTTGGAAGAGTTCAAACATTGAAAAATTGATAACAATGACGATTTAAATGGTTTCAGTTTTGCATTTCAAAAAATCAGATTAGGAATCGAAAATGCGCTTTTCAAAATGATTCAAATACTAAGAAATGAAACATGCTTTAAACATGAAAGTTGCATCAGTGCCGAGAATGCTGTTATTTACTGAATAAAAGAATACTTTAAGGTTGTGGTCGAATCTACGGAATTATATCCTTGTTTCTCAAGTTCCACAGCTTCGCTACGAGGAAAGTGCAAAGTCCTATTTTGCAGTGGGCTATAAAAGCTCGCTGTAGCAATCTTAGGTATCTGTCACTGTCATCGACTATAGGCAAAGAATTGGTTCGCAAAAATAGAGAACCAGGGGGATTTTCAGAAATTTGACGAAAATTGTAAGAAAACCCGACATAATCACTACCTAAACATATGTAAATGTGCATAAAGACCAATCCACAGTTTCATCATTCTTAGAAATTTATTTTTTCAATACATCTATTGTAGAAAAAAGTCATAAAAACTGTAGCGTTTCACGTTATATGCACTAGTTGATTTGAACAGCATGTTAGTCGATAAAAATTTATATCTTTATGAGTGTCCTATTTGCTTTTTCATGCAAATTGAGTTGTTATAGAAAAATTTACGTTTAGAAAAAGGAATCTGTTGGCAATTACTTATTTATATTTTATGTGTAGAATATCCTTGTCATATCAACAATAGCCATAGAAGCTGAACTATTTTACATCACACCTTTTTTTCCAATTTATCTCCAGAACGGCTTAATTTGCATAAGAAAGCAAATGGACTATTTATAAGGACATTTCTATCGATTAATTTGTTTTTCTATAATTTGCTCCTGCCTAGGACACTAGGGTTTAAGTGAAACATTGATTTACAGTTTAGGTGTAGGATATTAAATCGTATCTTTAATTTACATATAAGGTGTTTATAACGAAACATATTTAGATATAAATGAATACAATTGTTGGAATATTTCATGTGTTGGTAGGATAATTAGTTCCCAATTGAATTGAACATTCTATGTTTATGTAATAGTATGGCGACCATGCAAGGACGTCGTGAAACCACACCTGTATATGTCTTGTTTTTATTTTGCTATTGTCTAAAGATAAATTCCAATTCATTGTTTATTATCCAGATCGTTTCGGTCTAATAGTATTTAATAATTAATGTATAACAAAATTTTTAATTTCACTAATTTACTGTTAGTTTTCTATAAAAATTCAATTATTATCAATAATGATTTTTCAAAAATGGAATCAATGAATTGTGAATAATTAAGTAAATAAATAGGCACGGTACAAAAAGTATCAATAACAACAAACACTTATATACCCAACGACCCTGTTTATATCCAACTGTGAGTTTAAAATCGATATAATAAATCAGTTGAGAGCAATCACAATTGCTACTGATCCCTAAACATTTCAAGTACAAAAATCATCTTTGTAATTTGTAATTCTTCAATGATTTATACAAATTTAAAAATTGAACAAAACGATTTACATACTTTTATTTGTTGAATCTCCATATGTATTCGAACTAAACTTATCAATCTTCAAGTATTCTTGAAACATATAGAGAAATTGACAAATGTGACTTCATTTCCAAACTAAATGTTGCCACCTATTCAAAAACAATGCTATTTCAGTTCCTACAAAAAAAATTACTGTCTCTTCTACATAAATGATGCAACTGTTACGTTATTAATAGATTAATGAATTAGTTTAAAAGTTAATGAACAATAAACGAGCGTTTGGTATAGTGTTTACAAATTTAGTTGATTACTTAAGTCAAAATCCAGTTAGTTAAACTACTCTTAATATATGAGTGGCTTTAATTAGATGAAAAGCTGAAAGTCTTATGTTTTAGGACGATAGTTATACCACAATTGTCCTCAACAATCTCACAGATCGTTCCTTTACGAATGTCTTTAAAAACCTATGATTGAGTCGTCCTTCAAGGAGCATCAACTCAGTACTCAAACTTTCAAAGCTTCAATTCCCCTATAAACTACTAGAGAAGTAGATACATCTGGTACGGAAATCGTCCAGTAAACAAGAACGAATTCTAATTGTTTGCAAGTTCGGTTGTCAATAGTTTGATAGATTGATTCAAAATGCACTAGAGATTTTGTAAAATACTAAATAAGGAAGTCTGTAATAATGTGGACAATTGTTTTGTGACAAAACGTTAAACACGAACAAAAGAAAGCTAATAGATTGAATAGGTAATTTCGCGCTTTGATTAGTTAGTGGTAATGAGTCATATAAGTCTAAATCCTGTACTTATGTTGAATACTTATTGAAGATAATTCTAGTTTTTAAGGAAATAGGGTTTGTGTATGGATAAACGACATGACCAATTCTAGAAGATGAAACACCATATATCCCCATACATCGATTTATTGTTGACAATTTAAAATCTAACAAACGTTTAATTAAAAATGTTGTTTTTAGTAAGAGACGTGTGTACAATATGGGTGTTTAAAGATCATTTAAATTTAATTATTTGTCAAGATTGGTGTTTCTCTCTACGGTAGAGCATTCTTCACTGAATCAATACACTTGTTTGTAATGTTGTAAATTATTTGAAAATTATGGATTTTTTTTAACGTTCAAATTATTACAACCGATGGTTAATAAATAATAAAAAAACAGTGGTGATAGGATGTTGTTTTTCAGTTTTAATCAGATTTTAAAATAAACGTACACGATTCAGACATAGACTTAAATTACCACACAGCATGATGGTGAAATTTAATATTTCGTATACAGGTGGTTTACCAAAAAAGTTCGTTATTTACGACTATTTGATGATAGTTTTGGTTGTTATTAGATAGGAACGAACGAAGATTTAGATATTAACATTTGAAATTTATTGTTTAATTCAATTATCACATTGTGTTTTCTGCAGGTGGTTTGTTTTTGTTGTTGTTTGTTAAGAAAGCCATTTAATTTATCGTTTTGTTAAATTATTGAATCGATTGCAAAAGAAAATGTAGTCATACTTCCGCAAACATAATTAAATCAATATATAAGTCATAATGTTATTTATGAGTAATGTTCACTTGGATTTTTTTACATATTGTTTCTGTTTTTTTTTTTTTTGTTGATTTCATTAATATTATTTGAAACTCGTATGTTTCGAGAGCACATGACTTTCCCATTGGATTTGCATGAGTTTGCACTTTCGACACTCCCGTGGTTTGGAAACTTGTCCAACTACTTATAACACACACAGTTAGAGTTGGTGTTATCTTTTGAATTAATGTCGATATGATACCAATTAAGTAGGTAGTTAGTTGTTTTGTTTGTTGTATGTTCGAGGCTATGTTTGTGTAACAATAATGTCTATGACCACAATCTCGAAACTTGTTTATATTATTTTTTAATCGATTTTTAAACAATTTAATATCAATTTTATCGGAATGTTTTTTCTACTAATGCTCGTACAATGCTCAGATAAATTTGCATATTATTATCAATATAATACATAAGTATATATGTATAACGGACAAGTAGTTATCGATAAGAGTTGTATGTTAATAATAATAATAATAATGATAATAATGAATAATTCAGTCGGGTACTTTATTGACATGTCATATTTTATGACCGACTCGTTGTATTGAACGGCGGCCGATTATTTACGTATATTTGTACCGTTGCCTCCTACACTAGTGTGAGATGCAGAGTACGTTAAGATAATGCATCTGGTCTCTCTGGGCTGATAGAAATTCCAAGCCGAAAGGAACGTTGTGGTCAAGGCGTGGTCTCGTTCCTGTTCCCTGGGGCATACACCATTAATAAAATTCTGACGCCCAACTCGGCTACCAGACATTATAAATATATAAATTAATGAATTAATATCGTTTTCTCAATTATTGTACAACATTTTATATATTTACTATTATAACTAAAATGTATAAAATTTGAAAAGCAATTTTAAGCGGCTCTTGTTTTATATTGTAGTAGGTACCTACATACACAGTGTGTATATATGTTTGATAAATCCATTTTTATAACTGCCCGTTGGAGCAATGTGTCCATAATGAGCATGAACGCGGACTGCCTGCAAATGTAATTCCATGAGTGTTGGCATTGAGCCGCTTACACAAACCAAAGAAATATACGATGATCGTAGATTTTATTTAATTGGAACAGCGTGCACTCAACTTGTTACTGCTCCACCATTCCATTGCCGTTTTTATGATCTCTTGGGGTTATATGTAATATTCAATATTGTGATTGGCTATTTATTGTATTGGATTATGAAGCATAAACTATAGATTATATACATATATATATATAAAATAAACATATTATTTCCTATTTATGCCGACAACTAGCTGGTCCACCATATCCCTTAACTGTTGTTAAATTGACTACATTACGATCGTGCCTTATTGTATAATCATTCTGTCATCTCTTCATTCCCCAACATTTACAATGAATTCCTTTAGTTCTATAGAAATTTCCGATATCGACACATCTGTCACATAACGATTGATAAGTAATTAACGTATTCTTCGAAATATCAATCAACTACGAATATGGTAAATAGTTGGTATATACAACACACACACGCACGTGCCTTACAGGTAACATTACTATAAATATGTCCAACTGTTGTCCTGTTGATTTCAACGAAACTCATTAAAATCTTGTAGGAAAAGTTACATCTACAGTAAAAGAAAAGCAAAAAAAAAAAACTGGAAATTAACAATTATTGAACTCTATACAATATGCTCTGTTTGTATATGTTGTTGGAATGAATAAAAGCTTATAACTTTCTCGCCCTCAAGTAGTCCTCTTTTATACATGCAAATTACGAGTTGTATGAGAACCAGTAGGACCGGAACTTTAAGAAGAAGCTTTTGCATATTTAAATCAGGGTGAGTTACAATCACCGATTCAAGTTACATGAACACCCGGTAATACAAAAGATCTACGCCATATTTTTTCGACTTCAATCCCCATATAAACACCCCTTAGATTCTTTAATCATAAACTACAACAAATATCCTTGAACGTGAAGATTTACTATATTCAACCTATTTTATTTTTTGTTTAACAGAGTAATTAAACAATTTTGCTATAATTTTATTAAATGCAGGGTACAATTCTTTTAGAATAATAGATCATTTATACAATTTTGTAATTACTACCTTTTGTGTATGTTGTGGAAGGCACGAAATTGACGCCCGCAGGATCTGAAGGTCTTGGAATTGTCCAAAGTATAGTTCTGCAATCTGGCCTCAAGCCAGGACGGCAGACAGGCAGATCTAAGGGTGGATAGTATTTTCGTTTTCTTAAAATGTCTATCAAAACAATACAAAAAAAAATCTTTATTGAGGAAATATAAGAGTTGCTCAAAATCAAAAGATGTTTGTGAAATATGGGGGGATATGTTCTAATGAGGGAGACTCTTATTTAATTGAAAGGTGCTTTGTGTATATAATTCAGTAGTAATTCTGCGTATACAATTCCCGTAGTTATAATTGAAGTGTAGGCACTTAGTCAAAGTCACAATTTAAATAGACTTCAAATTTTACAGACAAAGAGGGTGGCAATGGTGTTGCACAACCGCCCTAACTACGATCTCACGCTGTGTACATGGGAATTCAACTTGCATATCTATACGTAAATACATTCAATCTAATAAAGGGAGGGTCACTTGTTCTTAGCAATTATTATTGCGCTAAAGGAGGGTACCGATAGAAGGGTAGTACTAGAGCCGTGGGAAATTATTCTAACTTTGACCCCTTATTTTGTTATACAACAAGATATAAGTGGAAATAGCGACACACCGGGCCCGTCTTTTTACAGGCGTTAGACGTCCTAGGGCGCCGCCCTAAGTGTAAATACGCATCTATTTGACTTTATTCGCGGCTTATCACCCAACCGAATTGATAAACATAATAAAATCTAATTCAAACGTTTTATCAGTAGGAATTTCAGTTTGCTACTGTTAGGGAAAACTAAGATTTTGTTTATTATTTTTTTATGTAGTCAAATTTTCCCACAATCTCGGAAAATGTGGATAACGTGAAGAGGCACACCTGTCCGGTGGGGTAGCGGCAGCTGAGCCTTCAACCAGGATCAGTCCTTTTGAGGAAGGAAGGAAGGAAGAAATGGCAAACAGGGGAGAAAAACAAAGCACACCCGAACCGACTAATACAATAAGCAAGTTGCAAGATGTGTCGTCATAAAAGTAAAGAGGGGAAATACAGGAATCTTTTCATCGTATAGTAATATAGCGTGTAGGGAAAACGATGGAGATTTCAATGGTCGATTAGACGTGAACCCCAATCTAGGGGATGATGGAGAATAAGAATAATGTTGAGAGAAAGGAATTGTTTAACCAAAAATTCTCTAAAGACATATTCACCGTGTCTTGTATATCACATCGAATTCACGATTAGATTCAACTTGTTTTGGTTTTGTGTTAATGGTTCCGGTTTTAGCAAAGTTATTAGAATAATTCTTGGCTTATCGTAAGTGTTGGCTTCATAAACAATTCTATGCTATAAAGCTTGATGGTAGCTGGCGTAGGTCTTAATTAACACGTCCGCATCTATACAAACACTCATATAACTCGTATATTGAATGTAGAATTGGCCGTCGTAATAATTCACTTCGGGGTGAACACGTGTATTTCGCACTTTAATCGTTCAATCTTACACCTAATGTCTCTGACTTATACATTCGACTTTACTTATATATACATAGACTTATCACATTTGTATATGGACGGGCGTTCATAGATTTCGTATGGAAATTATTGTGTGGGCAGCTAACAACCCTCACTAAATCAACAACTAGTAGTATAACCATTGATATCATCGTATACGTTAAGATTTACGCAGATATTCTTATTGCATTTAAATGATTGTAAAACAAAAATAAAAACGCAACAACTCGGTAGTTTTTTGATAATTTTCTGGTTTCAATCGATTTGCATGTTAAAATATTATATGCAAACATTTTGCACTTATGATTTAAACATGAACACCAACCATAATGTATTGTAATTTATTTTTGCATTCAGTCAAAATTGCATACCGTAATTTAAGTGTGCATATAAAATAGTTGAAACATTAAAAATTCTAAACTGGACATTGACTGATAAATCTCATGAAAGAGAGAGCCGTATACCCTTAGTTACAAAACACATAAAATCATACCATATCTGTTTTCTGTTCAACAACAACAACAACGGCAACAACAGCAACATCAGTATATATGAATTAAGAAAATTGATGTGGTGAACTAATTCCTACCTACGCTCCCAAGACAAGACAGTATAATTACTTTTACTATATAGGAGATAGGTAGGATATGTGTTTTCGGTAGTGGATAAATCGAAATTTTGAAACGAACGAATTGAAAACTGTAAAAGATTTATTATTCGGGCAGCATTTGTGTAAATACCTACACATTAGTTGTTTATTAGAATCTCATAAATATTAATGAGAAGAAATGACGAATTACAAGAATAATTAAGCAGATATTCAATTACAACAACGAAATAATAGAAGATTTTCTAAATACTTTTCGAAAAGCATTGCATCATCATCATCATCATCATCATCACAGTTCACACAACATTACGCTTAACGTTAGTTAATCAATCGATCTTAGCACCACCACCTGGCGAGCTTTCAGTTCCAATTTCCCTCTACACTGAGGGGAATTAGAAAGAAAATAAAATCTCATCTCACCTGTTTTCATTGCTTGTATGTGTGTGATGTTGTTGTTTAACAACATATAGGGGAAATCGTGGGAAGATTCTTCCTTAAACAATTTTCAAAATTGTTAAGAATTGTTTGAATGATTTATTGATGGAATTTTGTTTAATTGACCTTTATGGTCAAATCTATACAATTTTATTCCACCTACTTGACTAATTAGAATACTTACAATAATAATTGAGAATGATGTGTCCGATATTTAAAAAAATATAAACACAATTTAATATTTTATTAAATAATTTGCCATCAATAATACAAGATCATTGACGTCATCATATATGACATTTGAACCCATAGTTTTCATTTTATCAAATTGTAATTGCGATTGTTTTATCAACTGGTAATCAGTTTGGAAGATTTTTCTGAATAGAATCGATTTAAACCATTTTTTTTTCGAAATATTTTTAAATAAAAATGTGTCTTGTATTTTACGGAAATAATTGCAAATCAATATGTGCATTTATGTGAAACAATTGCGATTTTATTTGTAAAGTGTCGTATTATACATTGTAATTTCCAAAATTTCGAGTTCAACAAACGGGCCAAAATTGGAGACGCTTATATAATCACTTCCCATGTCAATAATCTCGAATAAGTCAGGATAATTAAGGGGGAAAAATTAACAAAACCATCAAAATCGTAGTAATAATAATCAAAATAAATAAACAAATAAATTTTGATGCGTTTATTATAAATGATGTTGGTAACAACGCATATTTATCAACGCAATAAAACTCAACAGTTGAGCGTTGTTTTTTATTATTATTATTATTATTATTTTAAATGCATCGATTGAAAAAATTAATCGTTTAAATTAAAATTGATTTATGATTAAGTTAAACAAGTTAATAAATTAATAAATTGGAATCGTGTTTTACAATCAGTTCATTTAATTTTTGCACTTGTGTATATATCAGTGTTTATTGTTATTGTTATTATTTCGCTATTATTTTTGTTTTATTGGAAAAATTAAATCAATTTTGAAATATTGTTTAATATGTGATAATATTATTAAATATGTATATACATATGCAAAAGGTCTAGGTCACAAAATGAGAAGCGTCATTTTATTAACGTCCACTCAAAGTTATAAATAATTGTGTATTTGATAAATAAGTAAACACCCACTAATTTAAGGTCAATAATTAACTGCTTTTACGCTCTTATTCCAAGATTATTTCAATAATAATTATTAACATCATTATTATTATTTGTTTTCAATGATTCTGCAAGGTTTTAAGATGTAATTATAGACTTTCAAAGTAATGAATAAACCAGAATGGTTATATTGAAGTTCCTCAAATATATTGATGACTAATGGAGAAACAAGGCAAATAAGTTAAAGTTTCGGCTACATGAAGCTTTACACAATCAGCAACATAGAAAAAATCACAAACTTATTCGACATAAATGGAATTTCGTCAGCAACTTGTAGCACCCACAACTTGTATCGATCTCCACACGAACATACTTTTTGTGGCGCCATAACAATACCAGTATGGTATTTGCGGCAATAAGTGTTCTCGTGTGAACTTAGCTTAAAAATGCGTTTCTAGTGAATCAGAGATTGTCTTGACTGACTTTATCTTAAAATAAAATTGATGACGAAGGTTGTATTTTATAGTCAGAAGATGCTAAATTAGGTTTCCTCTACGAAATCAAATTTCCTAGTGAAAAAATTATAATTTTGCTTATATACACGTACTTGACACTTACGATCAGTGCCGTAACTAAAGTGTGGCTAAAGTATCTAATTACTCATCAATTATTTGGTCGTATCTTTTCATGAATTCTTACAAATTTCAAATTAGTGGTGCAGCTTTCACTGTTTGCCTCAAGTGGAAAAAACTTTATTGACGTCTGGCAGTGTGGGATGATATTTGTGGCCAAAAGATACACAATAACGCTTTGTTACTGTACTAGTAGAATTTGTGATTATTGATCGTTTCTACTGGAAGAATTTATCAAAATCGTTTACAAAACTCCCAACTCTTGTTTATACCCACTCTCACAATCAGATGAAATCTATCGTTATATCCGAGATTATGTTTTTACATATTGACAAATTGGGCACCGTTATTTCGGTTTATTTCAGTTTTATCGTTCCTATAATTATAAAAATTTAACAACTTCTTTTTTCTTTTTTTGTTTTGTTTGGCTGTGGTAGACATTAATTATTGTTCTGTAGTTTATAGAAACGTGGAAACTTTCAGTATTATCGTATATAAACTAAATTCTAGTAATCTAAAAGTGATTGACATTTAAACAACGTAAATTAACGATCCGAACCACCCGCTTTTCAATTATAAAATGTTCTGCATAGTTTGTAATTAGTGATATAAGTTGGAGCCATGGAATTTATTGCCGTTGGCATACATATATGGAAGGATGGTGGATATAAGGCCTATTTGATAGAGAGAATTGGTCGCTCAGCAGGTAGACAATTCAAAGAGAATAGATTATGACGATGATGATAATGATGATGATCGGACAGGTAATCTGAAATAGTCAAACAAATAAGAAATAAAAAAGGAACGGCTAGTTTTCACCTATTTTCGAAAGTTTTCAATATTGATAGAATTGTTGATATTTGCAATTATTAACGTTAATTACATAGATTTATGTAATTGGATTAACATAAAGTTATCGATTAGAGTCAATTTCAGCAATTGATTATTAACACCTATACACCTACACCATGATATAGTGTTGAAATAAAAATTTTATAGTTAAAATTAATTAAAAATGTAGGTAGGTATAATTAAACAGAAACATTATATGTATATAGATGGACGATTATTGTTGAGTCAGTGGCGCCAATACTTCTTCTCCTTCAATTTTTTTGGTATAAAAAGTTGAAAAAAACAACACCAGAAGAGATGAAATTAATAAACACATCACGATGAACTAAGCAGCAATTAATTGTTTGCTTATCATCCCAATCAATATAAACATAAGACCCTTTGTTTGATAAAATGATTAAATAAACAGATGTTATTAGAGAAGACAAAGTTCAATTATTAATAGGGGGATTATTACAATTCCACCAAAACTGGACGGTTATACTTTCAAATGAACTTTCAATTCCGGTGGAATGTACTTGTTGTACAAAATAGCCTTTCATATTCTATATAATCGATAATTTTTATTTTATTGTTCTTATTACGGAAACCAGATAAAGTGGAACTTGAAGATCAACTGATAACCGAACTTATAGTTAAAATGATATCGATCAAGATTATTATTATTATTATTATTATTTATTAAATGTATATAGAAAATGAAACTTGTAAAGTTATTAATTCTTTCGTCTATACGTATCTGGTTAGTTCTAATAGACTTAGGAATGTACAAATACCCTAACCAGAATATAAGAAAGAGAAACAGAGATGAACGAGGTAGTGAATGTTACACCTGTTGCGTGACTGCGGGGGTCGGGCTAGTTAAGGATGAAAGCATTCGACCTCGGCTTTGGGTCAACAGAATCACGCGTGCTGTCTTCTGAATTTAAATCGACGTTAAACCGACCATCAAACAATATATAACTGAGTATTTTTCATTTAAAATTGAAAATGAAAAAAGAAAAACGTATACGTATAATACACGACGATAATGTATGAAATCAATTTGTTGGAGGAGATCGTTTAGAGAATTTTAACAAAAGACTTTTCAATGGAAATGAATTTTCTTGTTTATTTTATTATTATTTTTTGTTGTTTTCACTTGACTATCATCCGAATTAAATTCAACATGTATAGTTTCATTAATTACCAATACAAAATGAATTATTTACGGTCGATAGCAGGTGATATTTTTAATGAAATACATATCAAATTATAATAAAAACATATGTTCTAGGTATGTATGCGCCTATTTATATGATTATATTGAATAATAAAATAAAAAAATTCATCGGTTATGCAAGAAGAGGATGACACCTGCATACGGGACCAATTATCCTTACAGACCACCTCCGCGTCTTTGCCAAATTTGGAAGATTGTCCACTTCCTTTACAACTTGTCAACACAATTAACGTATGGCATCTTTGTATATACTTTGTATATAGATTGCATTTAACCGAAAAGACAAATTTTAAGTTCATTATCATGTAGTTTAGTCTTAACTGATCTGGATGTCGATCATCTAAAGACCCGCATATATCCTTTGTTGTATAGACGATGAGGACGGTGACTTGTGGTGAGTTGTTTGTCTACTATTATTATTATTATTATTATTATAGTGGTGTCCACATCGATGAGAATTCCGTTTTTATTTTATAGCCAGTGTTGAAAATAGAGATAAAAATAACGAGACTCCTGCTGTGGTATCGGCGATGTCTTGTGGACATGGTAGCCGTGATGGATGTGCGGGTGTTGACGCAAACCCTCCACCTAGTCGGCGGCCAAATTCTCGTCAAGGTCCCCCATTCTCTTCTTCTCTATAGTATAGGTATATACACCTTTTTCATATATATTCGTTTTCTTTTTCTAATCAGATATCCATCCACCTCCGCTTCACTTACCACCCGCTGATAACATAGTCTACACATCAATCGTACACCGCACGAGGTCTATCTTTTTACAGTATCAGTACATCGTATTTACATGTTGTTAGAAATACTAGCTACAACTTGATCTATGCTAGAAGATGTGTAGAATATTGTGGGAAATCGATACGGTTTCGGTTATATGAAGGCGGTGGCAGTGAAATTTTATATAACTAGTAGCTTGACCCTGTCGGCTGTATATTGTTAAGCGGCCCATAGACGATCGCTCTTATCGATCAGTTATTTGAAGCATCCATGGATGATTGAATAAAACTAACATTAACAGGTAATATCACCAAACAACATGGATTTCTAAGAATTAGAGGCCGCTTTGAAATGCTTTTTTGGGAATTCGGTAGACAAATTTGTTAAAATAAAATTGTTTATGTGAAATTAATTGCAAAAACGAAAACATGACCTACTTTTTGATTAATTAAAGACGTTTGTTTCAAATGGCCTCGGAAATAGCGTTTTAAAATGTTCGATTTGATAAATGAAAGGAAAAGAATGTTAACTAACACATAAATTTACAAATACATGGTTTTTATATAGCTAGATTTCAGTTTATTCCCTGGTGATGTTCGTAATTTACCATTAATGAGAAATCATCCAAATATGATTTAAATCACAAGAATTGTAAAACTGTAACGTTCCTGTTCGTATACATATATATTCAACTGAATACTCACACGTATATTTGTGGGCAACCAAAGGAGGTAACATGAAGGTGACAATTAAGGACCCCTCACTGAGGTCATAAACTAATCGAACCATGATGAGTGTAGTGGAGTAAAGAGAGTCTAACATTATTTTGAAAGAAAATTATATACAGTTTAAGAAAGTGTAGAGCAATGCACGCGATCTATCTACAGACGAAGCACGCGATGCTACTACCATATTCAGTAAAAAAATGAACAAAACAAAAAAATAATAATAATCAACGACTGCACCATTAAATAATATGATGGCATTAAACTATAAACTTTTCACAATAAGATTTATCGACTGAAATTTCTTTAGTCCATCATCATCATCATCAACCAAATATTTCAATCATGAAATTTGTTATAATTGTGTCGGTTCGTTTCAGTTTTGAAAATGATAATAAAGTCCGTTAGGATATTGTGACCGAAAATCGCGGTAAAATAAATCCGTTAAAAAACTTGAATGTTGAACAAACAACACGCCTGAAGAAGATTGAAAGGTCCCGCATAAGAATAGGGCACGTGGGCTGAAGAATATCTAGACACAAACACATATATGAGGGAGACATACCCTCAAGTCTATCTTATTATGTTATTGTGCACCTTTTCGTGTAAGCTCCTTTATGGATATAGATGGATAGAAAACGTTACAATCTTCAACGATTTAAAAAATTTTCAATATCTATAATCGTATTTTATATCAACTTACGACCATAATAGAACAACGCTGAAACTTCAAGAAATCCACTAATTACTGATAATACCAAATTATGGTTGATAAAAATTAATATTTGTTAATAAGATATAGGGGCTGGTTAACACGAAAATCAATTGTTTGATTTAAATTGACAGGGAGCAAATCGCATGAAAAGATGCCTGTAATAGGGTAAACATTTGTACAAATTTTGGGGGCCAGCTTGCAAACAAGGGTGTTAAATGGGTGAATAGACTTGACCATTGTCCAGTGAAATTCATCCAAGACTAACTCCTACAAACCAACATTAACATCCAAATCAAATACTCGATTTCTATCATTTGTGACTAACTTTAGACGATTTTATTGTACAGATGGGTTTCTTCTATTCATTTCTACCTTTTTATTTCTTGTCTAAATGCCTTCGGTGTTTGCTTGCCAGCAAAAGACTTCCAACTATTGTCGGATTTTTGTAAAGATCGTAGGCACGCGCTATATCAATTCTTTATAATATTATAGACGAACAGTATAAGTAAAAGATAATTTATGGTGCCTTTAAGAACATACATACATAATGTTGTGTGTACTACAATTTTTTGTATTTGATTTTCTGCTAACAAGTTTAAATAGTTTTAATAAAATTAGCTGGAGGTTATTGGAGAAACACTAATCGTGGTCGACATTTAGCCTGATCGTGGATAGAAATCAACTATAAATCAATTTTATTTAAAATAATTAAGCTTCCGTTCGTTGAGCCGCACCCGAATCAACTCTCAACAAAACGTACATATATACAACTTAATAGGCCAACAAAAGGTTTCGAGTTGAATTATGGACACAGTAGTTGGGCTACAAATCACCATTTTTCCTCTCTATATCCCATTACTATTATCATTATTATTTTTATTCAAAATAATATTTGCACTACTACCTTTAGGGTATACAATTAAAATAGGAATTGTAATAATAATAATAATAATAATAATAATAATATTTTAGATATAAAACGCTATGTCGTTATAATAAGACTTGATCAATTTTTATTATATCCACAGTTGACGTAAATCTATTCGAATAGTTAATGAGAAATCAAAAGAAATTGGACCAGTTTGTAGTTGACTTGTTATTATGATTGAGATATCATTATCATTTAGATAAATCAATCTTTAAAAAAACAATTACAAAACAACAACAACAACAATATTAATAATTGACTTAAGTTAAGATAGAGACGAATTTGAATATATTTCAAATAGATAAACTAGATAATTGTTAGATCTTTATAACAAAAGAATTGATAATGATTGTTGCCGCTTACTTGGCAATTATGAATTCAATTCAACATTGTCGTTTATTTTCTATATAACTACTTGTCTATAAAATAATTACAAATCATGGTGTGTATGTTTGTATGTGTGTATTATAGAAGTAAAAAGCGACACTGTTAAAGCTGCGTCCTTAATTCTCTTTGATTTTGTTGTTGTTTTATTTGCCATTATCGTAAATTAAATCAATGTTAAATGTTTTTGTTACGAGGCGCGCGCTTTTCATTAACAGAACTATAACTGATTAAAGTACATCGTAGATTAATTAAACGTTATACTCTCGATAACTGTACGTAAGTGTTGTAGATAGAACAGAAATGAACTGTTTAACGATAAAAAAGTTTACACAGATTTTTCGTTAAATTGCAACATTATCAATCTGAATATTATGAACATCTTTCTCGGAAAAAGTTCCGTTATATACAGAACGATTGATTATATCGTAAATCGCTATTTGGTACTTATTGTGTCAATCAATTACAGTATAATTCGAATGAACGTTCAACTATTACGGTAAAATGTCATAAAACACTAATAGATACTGTGTATGATAGTTTTAACATTATTACCTTCAAGCGTAAATTTGTATATAGTGTTACAGATTTTCGTCAAGTGTGAAGCATAACACGATAACATTTTACATGATGTTAGTGAAAGATATCAAGGAAAATTGCGTAAACTTTATGGAATAACACCATTTCTTCAGTATTATTATTTTTTTAATTAAAGATACGTAAGTAGAGAGGGACAAAGGTGTATTCGCTCCCCTAACCGATTTCTAGCTTATTGATAGAAGGAAGACCATAACTTTTCCGTATACCTGGTGTATAGAGAGAATTCATGTTTCATATGTTTACACTTTAATAAATTTGGAAGTGTGTTGATAGCAAAACTAGAAGGTTGATTTGAAAATCGAAAATTTCGATTCCCACTCAATAAAGTTGTGATAGTAGCCACCATACAGCCAGATTACGTTGATGACTCCCAAAGTTAAGGATATGGTTTGAAAAGTTGTAGTTTCCAGTAGGATTCGTCAAACTTTATGGCCCACTAATTGTTAAAATACTAGGTAATAGTTTGATCACTTCATCTCAACAAGCGAATATATTATGGAAAAGTTTATTAATCATAAATTCGATAAGGATGGTTCTTTATAAGGTCGTATCCAAACAGTTCTAGAGTAATACGAGACGAGTGTGGCAATTTTTTAACAAATCAACCCACAACATGATATGTTTATGAATGATTTCGTAGAATTATCAAATGGCGCCAAGAAAAACTTATATACTATACAACAGTTTTATCTCGTTCTAAGCATTTTTTCCGGTCGATATTGCATCTCAAATTTTATAGGAAAAGATTCAGTGGCGTAACTACTATGAGACACAGAGGTAACTGTGTGAAGAGTCCACCACAACAAGAAAATTATAATCGAACTTGATATTTGTCTATTTACAATGAATTCAAAAATATAAACCGGTGACGTTCTAGTTTGAACTTTTACTTCCGGACGCCACTGTGCTGCATATTATGTTGATATTGGTTGACGTTAATCGATTATTTAACCATCAAATTTTCAAATTGGCTTAAAATTAATGATAAACATGTGCGTCACTGACCTAATCAACGTTTTCACATTTACCATTTAATCACATATTCTAATCTAGGAATAATTTAGATCACTCGTTATAACCAGATATGTTGTTGTAATTAGCATACAAATAATAAAAGATTATTTTTGGATGTCAATGTAATAAATAATTTTTCAATAGATGCTACTACTATATCTATCTATATACACGCTATATTTGATATATTTTATTTTTTTTAATTAAAATTTTGTATTATTAAAGAAAGTTCATTCTAGGAGGTCTAACTGTAACTACACATAAGTAATCGAAATGTATACAAAGCCAAATTTTAAATTAACTATATAGATGATTAGTCTCCAAGATAAGTTGCTTTAATGAAGCTGTCAAACTTCGATCTGATATAGATCCTATTTATTGTTAAAAGAAAATCGTTATCTAGTCGAATAAATGTCGTTTTCCTCCGATTTCCTTATAAGTATCCATCAAAATCTCGTGGGAATTATCTAATAAAATTTTGATGATTTCCGACAAAGATTCCCATCTATGATCACTACACTACCATCATCATGGCAGTGATGATCATCTGTCCCGTACCAAATGGTTGATAAAATACGCATGCGATAGTTGTATCTGCGGCTAAATACACACATAGTGCAATTGTCTGTTTTCCTTTCTGCAAAAGTGGGTGGTGGGGACCTGGGTATTCCACGGAGGAGGCAGATCAACTTCAACGAATCACCGCCGCTTACCCACCACTACACCAAGTGGGTGCCTTCCGTTTCTCATAGACGTCAGTCGCAAACCAACAACTGTTTAGGTGAGAATGTTGTTATCGTCAATCGGCTAACCGTAAACAGTCGCACAATTAACAAACAAAACAAAACAACAATAAATTATAAGAAAAACAACATCATGCAACAATTAAATGTGCGAGATTTATATTTGAAAGAATAACAAATTTTTTTTTTTTATATAAAAATTAAACAAATAGACGAAAATTTCTTTAAATAATAACAATAATTATCATTATCAGTGATAATGTGACAATTAAAAATTGTGTAAACGGTTGTATGTTTTCGTTGCGTATTTTTATCAATTAATTAATTAAAGCTTTTTAAAGTTTTTCATTTTTTTTTTTTGTATTCAATTTTGGTGACGGAGGGACTCTCTTCAGTAATTATTATTTTTGTTTACGGTTAACCGTCCTGCTTTTACCGGCAGATTTTTAATTACCTTCTGGTGAGTAGGCAATTATTATTTTTTCCATTAACAATTAAACCAACGAAAAAAATCTATTTTAATAATAATAATAACAATATCATCACCATTATTATGTTAATATGGATACGGATGGAATTTAGATAATTTTGGCGGGCTTTGCAGCGTAAACGATCTATTATCCTCTAGAATTAAAATAATTATTTATTTATTGACGCCATTTTATTGTAAAATATACCATAAAATATGTTATTCTAACAACATTGACTGCAAAATGATAAAAATCATTGTAAAAGGTGTGGACAATTGGATTTTATATCAATAGTTAAATAAGTTTATCTCGATTCCTGCTTAAACAGTTGCTCCTGTTTTTATTCATAAAAATTTACACAACATCCTATCATGTGAGATTAAATAATAACAAAAAACACACACACACACATACACACACAATAATTAATGATCGAAAAGCTAATTTTATTAGTTTTTTTCTTTATTCCTTAAGATAATTACTTTCTTAATTGGTATTCTATCGTTGAATGTAATAGAGTTTAAAGGACCACCTGTATTCCTTCTTCTCCATTAAAGATGTTTCCTTCAATTACAGCAATCATAATTGCAATTGTGGTATTAACAAAAATAAAAACCATAACTTATCTAATTTCGAATCGATTCATTTTTATATTAATCATCGTACTATATGAAATTTTTACAAAATTATCCTCAAATTACGTAAATATTTCTAATTTAGATAAACTCATCTTTATATAGTTTTATTCAAATCAAAATTTAAACAACATGGAAATTTCGACAATTTACAATTTAATCAAAAAATATTTGTTAATTTACGATGTATAAGTTGATATTTTTATTTCGTTCGTTCGTTCGTTCATCTTAAAAGTCAACTGGAAATTTGGATTTTTGCAAGTAATGCTCGGTAATTTTCTTGGATCAATTTTCGTTCAATCAATGATGTTGATGATGATGATGATGATGTGATAAGAAAATCTCAAATTGCACTATATCGTAATTATTGATGAAATATTTCGATTAATTTTAATTGGAATCTTTGTCTTAAATTGAACTTCAAAGAAATTTGTTTTCAAGTACATACACACAGACTTTCATAATCTTTACTACAGTTTAACTATTGGGTCATTTACAGGATTTGTATCAATTAAATTTTAATTCAAATACGTCAACAAATTTGAAAATTACTCAGCAATAAATAGGATTTATTGGAAACGCTACTGTTTATCGATACATCATCGTGTATAATGATATTTTATCACACTTTCAATATTTAATTGTAATAAGTTATAGAGCATAGATCTATTACGTGTAACACGCAACATGTCAATTAAGTCTTGTTCTTCACATGAAACGCCACTTTTCAACGTCATTTCAAATCTATATACTTAAATATAATCTTTATAACAGTTTATCGAAGAAAAATTGATGTATTTTGAATTAAAACTAGAAAGCAATCGGTATATGCACCTACAACTGATCTGGCTATAGATCGTTTAACAATAAATTTCAATATTTTTAAACATCACTGTGGAAATAATTGAGTCTGTCATGTTTAATAATTGTTGTCATCTATCAGTTATGACGTAGATGAATAAGCAATTAAATTGACTGTAGACGAGAAAGGAACTTTCCGTCTCTCTACGGTCCTATCTCTCTATAATATTAGAATATAATCATAAAAATTATTTACAATAATAATAAGAATTGCAGTATTTATTGAAGGAAAAAGTAGGCGGACAACAGTCTTCCAATAGTGCTAGTGGTGGTGGCGGCGGCGGCGGTGTCGTTCTCTTCCACATTCGAACATTTATTAGTCAAAGTAATTAACTACGAATGTGTAGTAACTGTGTAGGTAGCTACAGATAATTTAAATACGAAATATTGATTTATCACTAGAGATTTTTGAGAGATAATGATAGGTCTTTCGATGGTTGTTTTAGCTCTTTCTTTCCTACTAATCTATCTTTATCGTCTAATTTCAATATGTTATTGTTTTTATTAACAAAATAGATTTTTGCAAAGCAATCGCTATTTAATCATACAGTTTGACATGTCGATGACAAATAGATGCATCAATAATTAATAATGAAACCTCAACCTATATACTTACCTATACAGGTATTCTTTTATCATTGATAGATTATAGATTTGCAATTTATCTAGTTATTGTTGACTGATTGAAATCAGTGGAACTTTTTTGTTATTCAATCAAATTCAACAGTGGCGTAACAAAACGCTTAAGTAACGAAAGCTTTCATCAACTCACTAAATTACCCTTTTGTATCATATAAACGATATTGTATAGAAAGGTAATTGTGGCCTAACAAACTGTCTAATGCAGTAGTACAATTGTTTATTACAGTTGAATTTGAACCGATTTTAATCGTTACAACTAAATAAAGTTGTATAATAGAAATTTTATAGTTGATTATTATTGTTTTTGTTACGCCACTGTAATTTAGCAATAATCGAGTTCATTTAATAACAATTTTCTAATAATCAAGTACGAAACGAGGTCTGTATTGTTTTGTTATTAGTTATGAATATTTCCATTAGTAATATAGAGACAGGTGTTTAAAAAATTCCTCAAATTTTATAATGTAGAGGTATATTATTAAAGTAGAACATAATACGGAAACTGAAAGAGAATTTCTTGTTATAATAAATCAATTCATTTTCATATCTAGCGGATTTTGCGTCACCTCACCATCTATAACAACCCATTTATAAAATTTATATGGGCGGAGAAACATGTATTTTTCAAGAAAAAATACTAATTGACTACATTAACAAAAAAAAAAAAAAAATTGTAACTTATTGCTAACATTTAATTTACATAATAGTTTCAAGTTTTCTTAATTAAAATTTCAAACATTGATTTACAATTACAAAACTACATAGGTTTGTTTTTTTTCTGCTCTTTTAATAATACTTTTTCTAACTTCTAATATCAAATCCAATTCAACCGGATATCCGTGGCATGTGTGTAAAGATTCCACCACCCCCAATTCATTGTAATAATACACGTTGACCTAAATTTTTACACAAATTATACACTATTTAGTTACGATGGAATAGAATGGGGTAACATTTGTACGTATATAGGGGTGTGGGCATCATATGACCGTGACAGTGGAAAATTGTGTGTTGTATTGATCGTTAACATGTTTATAAGTACATTTACCCCATTTTATATTAGGGTTAAGGTCAGAAACGTGTAGATACTTTAATAATCATCATTCAACACGTTTGTAAATTACATTTAATTATCAAGTAGTGGCAAGTACACGACATACAGTAGTTATATATACCAAAGAAAATAGGAATAAAATCGTCGAAATTCCGTTGTTTTCTTTTTTAAATATAGCGATGGCAAAGCTAAAATAATGTTGCATAAGATTTAACAATTTCCGTTTGCTTTCTTGTTTTATTTTGCTTTAGTTTTTTTTTTTCAAATTACGGTGTTTCAAAATTTTTCCGGATTGTTTAAAATAATAAATAGTAAAGCTGGCATATATCTCAAACCGGACATAACACATATATCATCTATACATATATAGTGAAATAGGATTATTTTTATTGTTTAATGGTAGTATATTGTTAGATAGAATAATAACAATAGTTGATAATAACGTTGAGTTGATAATACACAAAAAACCAAATTGTAGGTGTAACTGGATAAACTATAAATGTGTCGAAATAAAAATATGACCTCCCACACTCCCGTTTACACACTTCATTTCTATTCTTTGAAAATTCATTAGCATACTAAACGTTACTTTAAGCTCTTAACTATAAATGTTTTTGTGTTTAGATGTTTGCTTAGGTGCTAGCGCGGTCCATCCCGTTCATTCGACCGTCCTCTGAAGGTTGCTTATGTATATACATACAGTTTTTTGTTTGTACAATATATACATCGGTCGTGTACATACACGTTCAAGACAAATAGGTAAATGCATTCAATTTATTTTATGACCAAAGATGCATATAGTATATAACTATATGTATATATTGTGTAATACATGCAAACAAAACGGCTGTATTGACCACAGTTGACCGCATAAACTTGACGGCCTCACAATGTACACACAAAATGAAAGAATCACAAAAATACACATATTTGCCATTTTATTCTTTGTCGAAATAGTAAATTTCTTATTAAAATAGTAGATAGGAATACACACAATAGCAACCAGTCGTTATTTGTACAAAACAGACAAATGCAATTATTGTAAACCATCCAGGTATTATTCACCATTTGGCAAAAATATTCATACTACGCAATGTCAAAGGTTTTACGTTGTTGTAGATAGGAAAAAAATGCTCAGATTAATGAGCTTCAAGTCTGACACGTGTATGTCTAGCGTTCATACACAAAAAAAAATCTGGCGTTTATCTTCCTTTGTACAGAAATTTGTAAAAATACCGTTCCAAAAGTGTTGACTTTCATTTAGTGGTGTGTTTTCTGATAAATCGACAAACACATAGATGTTGAACAAATATCGTCTTTGTTTTGATTATTTATAAATGCGACTTCCAAGTCAGTGAGACGAAGGCAACAATTTTACGTCAAATCTCTTCACTCGATCTTAACTATATATTGTCGAACTTTGTGGCAATTATCAACTAAGACAACAAAATTGAGGATTATATTGTCAAGAACACTTGTACAAACTCTGTTCTAATGTTGAAGCCGGTTCTGATGAGGTCCATCAAAAATTATGTAATTAATGCTAATGAAATCATAAACGTACTGTAGGTACGCAATATAGAATCTCGATTATCCGGAAATCAGTTATTTGGAACATTAATTAACTGTAATCATTTGAAAGGATTATCTATACTTGTTTTTTTTTGTTCTATTATTTTGTTTGTTAATGGCACTTAATACAAATTATGTTATTATTTCGTTATGAAAGCGATTACTATTAACTTTTTAATTAAATAATTACTTTTCACACTTTGTGAATTTGCTTAATTTTACAATAAAGCATAGTTAACTTGGCTAACTAGAGTTTAACGCAGATAAAATAAGAATACCGCCGGATTGACCATTGGGCTGCCTATGGACCCCATATACTTTACGGGCCCCGCGACAATGGATAAAGTACTATTGATTTGATCTTGAAACAAGTTTACAGTAAAACTTTTACATTTTTTCAGAAGATAGTGATAGATACTTTTTGCCCCTATCGTGCCTTTATTTGTCACTGATTTTTACATGCACACACACACACACACACGTATAAGATTTTACAGGCAGTAGTTATAGATAGTTGTAGGTGTACACTTCGGTTGCGAAATGCGTTCAACCATTTAGAGATTGTTGACTGAGGCCGCAATTTTCTCTTGGTACGTAAAAAGTGCATTTCTTGTAAATAAAAAATAGGTTTATTAATATTGTGGGTTGATAAAATTACGAATGTGGGTATAGAGAGATAATCTGGAAAGGAAGAGGCCCCAAGATTTCGTTTGTCTAGGGGACTCCACAAGGTTTAATCCGGCATTGTAGATAGGGATAATAAATTGATAGAGAGAGCATGTAGTAGCAAAAAACGACAGTCAAGCCAAATTTGGTTCACTATATTGCTTGATAATCTGAAAAATTTGGCTGACAATGAGACGGAAAAGTCTATGCTGCTGTACTGTTTGTTGTTGTTCTGTGTCATATCAGTACCATGGGAAAATAATCAAGTCCATCTTTAGAACAAATTCCAATCTGATTAATTTACATAAAATTATCAATAATGAATTTGAGAAAAAAAATTCCTCAATAATATTCAAATTACTGTTAAATTCTCAATGGCTTGCCGCCTCTGTTGGAAATTATATAAATCAAACTAATTATATTGAAATTGCACAAGTCTTTGATGATTTCCTATCCAAAATTTGGCCGCACCTTGTGCTAGCTCGCAGATATAACAGGAACAACCGCAAAAAAAAAAAAAAACGAAATAATTATAAAATATTATTCGTAATTTAATTTGATTGATTAATTAATCAGTCACTGTGTATAGGTAATTGGTTTCGTAATCAAATTAATCGATTACAAATTCAGGCTGATTTGGATCGATTATGTACAGTTATTTTAAAAATTGATTCACTAATATTCTCTTTATTCCCTTTTGGGTAAATAACCGTAAGGGGAGATTTGGTTCTGGGCATACATATATTAGGTCTCTTGACAATTCTTCACATTATATTTTTCTTTGTGGTTTTTGTTTATATGCATATGCTACAACTGGAATTTTTGTGTACATCAATCGTGTCACAACATCATATAAATCTCTTTCAGTTACGCCAAATTTCACAAAGATCAGTAATTTATTCGTCGTTGTTTTCATAAATACTATTTAAAAGATTGTGGGTACAACGCATACACACCACACACACACACAAACACATTATAATATAACAGCTGATGTTGTTATTTTTCAACAAAATAAGAGTCGGTCACCGTACAGTCGGTTTCTATTAAGATACGTCTAGATACTAAAAATAATAATGATGGGAATGCGTCGCGACGGCGATTCCACCAAATAGTCAGGTGTTTGTGTGTAGTTGTGACATGTTATGTAAAACATTTGCGTCACTTATATGTTGAATTACATTGGTTTTAGTAAAAGTGGAGAAGAAACAAAACAAAAATATTAAAAAAAAAAAAGACATCAAAGTGATTAAGAATAAAGAGGTTGTTTATTAGTTTGAAAAACACACACACAGACACACCAATGATAACAATCTTGACGAAATTTTGTTTTAAAAACGTGTCAAAAATATTAGTTGATTAGTTGAAGAAATTTTTCGTCGATTTTCTCTAATGGTGGTGGCAGTTGTGTCAACTGTATCACACTGTTTTTAATATAAATTGCCACTATTACATTAGATTAACATCTCTATCTTTTTGTTTTAACGTCTGTAGTGCCAACATGAATTTCTGTGTAGGTTTATCTGATGCACTTTGCTAATTTAGAATTGAAACAGCTTTTAATAATACCGCACAGGCGGTGGAAAACCGTCTGTTCGAAACTATTTAGAAAACCTAAAACGATGCATTACATTCAATAAAGATCATTTAAACATGACAACAAAATTTAGACAGATTCTTTATAAAAACAGGTGATGGCTGACTTAACTGCCTGTTCGCTATTTTTCATCCTCAAACGTTTCTTCAAAAAAAAAACCAAAAAAATTAAGAGAAATAAATTAAGAAAACAACTTATTCCTGGTTTATGAACAAATAAATCAGATGGCTTACACACACACACACACACACGTATATACTATACACCTCCGCATTTTTTCATAAATCAATCTCTTTGCCCTTTTAGTGGAAAATCCTTTCAAACATAAACACAGTATATAAAGCCTAAATTTACCTATTACGTGGATTATGGTAGTTAATAGCATTTAGCCGGCCCAATAACTGGAAGTATCTGTGATGATGATCATCTCTTACCGCTATTATAGATATAATATGGATGAATTGCTACTGTTACTGTTTTGTGAATATGTTTGGCTGGATCGATCTGTTAGTGTTTAACAACCAATCATGTGGTCTGGGTTATTGCCGCTCCGGTGTCAAGGACACACTCCGGAGGATGAGTTCCCGTCAACATCACCCGGCACGTGTCTTTGACGGTCACGGTCGCCCTTATACAACCACCTTTATTTAGAGGGATGTTAGTTGGTGAAGAATTAAAAGAAATAATAAATCAAAAAAAAAAGCCACAAAATTCTAAGGATATTGTTGGGAGATAATATTCAGATTAATGATGATAATAATAATAATAATAATAATAATAATAAGATACTGTTGTATGGTGTATTCACAAATCAAATATTCTTGGTTTTACTGACAAAAGAAATGTTAGGGAAAAAAAAGTCAATAACATCATTAATTTCATCAACCAACAAATCAAAAGCAATAAAAATTTACCGGTTAACAAACTGGAGAGATAGCAAAAAGTGGTAATACCTATGTGTTGTGAATATAATATAGGTTTATAATTCAGTAAAAAAAATACAGTAATACCAGCTTTACTCATCATAATTCAAATAGCTGTAGTAAAAGAAACCGAATAAACAACTAACGTAAAGTTCATCATATTATCAGATCACTTTTTTCTATTACTAACTACTTTGAGTAAATAGATTTAATTCTTCCGGTAGTTTACTTCTAACTGGAATATCCTCTCTAAGCCTATATCAAACAACAAAAATAACACACAAACCAATCAACTAATCGTTGTTTACAAAAGGGATTTGATTTGCTTATGAACAGAAAATTATTTCTCCAAAATTAAGATTATAGGGCCACCGACACTGATTATTCGCAAAAGTTGTCGAATATCCCTGGATCTGTGTAGGATTTAGTTGAACTTTAAAAATTGTAGCTTATAGACAAAGATGTAGAGAAGGGTAGATTCATCATTGGCAATTCGTAAGTTGGCCGAAGAACAATTAAGATAACAGTGGCAATGTTGATGGCCTCCCACACGACAGACCAGTCTTGTTATTAAAGAACACCGCTGTTTCGTCGAGTTGTTTCTATTTTTATTTTTTATTTTTTGA
>JAZBGY010000239.1:0-38810 GCA_037414755.1 Lydus trimaculatus | reverse complement strand
AAAAAAAAAAAAAAAAACGACTTGTGTTCTCTGCAAAAATTTCCAGTTTCCCTACAATTATTATCGATTGTAGTAATTGGAAACAACCTTTAAATCCTCATTAAGAAACCTTCAAGTTTTTTACACAAACCATTATTAATGTAAACCAGATTAAAATCAGCAATTTCAGTGGCGGCCGGGTCCTACTTGTTTTTATTTGTTAATTAATTACAGCGGAGGCGGATATCCAATTATATAGGAATAATTAACAATTCTCTTTTGTTTTCTGTTGTTTTTTTTTTATCTACACTTATATATTTTCAAAACTGATGATCGTTGTTATTGATACTTCACCTCTATATTATTATTATTATTAAAACTTGATAATAATATCGATTCAATGTTTTTATTACGAACTGCATTCTTTCATTTCAACTTGGTTGGTATTCTTCTTGATCAAACAAGTCACCATTCTTGGTTATAAACGGTTTTGTTTAATTGAAGCGAGAATGGAGATCGTATTGAAACGAAGATGGAATTGTTCGGTTTTCAGTTAACGAAAATTAAGAAATGTAAAACCTATAAAATAAAACAAAAAAAAAACGTTATAAATTTCCAGGTAAATTTGCTTAACTTAATCTTTTCGTTGTATATACATTTTAAATGTTGTTGAATGATTAATAGTCGTCGTATTTTTATTTTATGATGACATATAATACGATATCGTTGTAAATTAAGCTAGCAATAATCTAACGATATAACATTTCTATTAACACTAGGAGTATTTAATTTTTTCTAAAGACTCCAATTTCAATTATATTTCGCATATTATAATCAACGTATATGATAAATAAATTTAATTATTTTAATTAATGGTGTAGTACAAGATGAATCAATTATTTACAGTTGTATAAAATCTTTTATTGGCAGAAATAATGGCATTCCATATTACAAACAACAAATAAAAATATCCTCCTTCCCAGATAAAGATCTTTACAACACTTGGTTTATGATACATAAAAAAGATTAAGCACTAATAACTTCAAGTATTCAATCTCTTATATAGTGAGAGTGTGGACGTTTAAATTGAACATACAACAACGAACAGAAAAGAAAAAACAATTTTTGTTATATTGAAAAGCAATCCTCACATCTAATTGAATTAACGGACCACAAAATGAATAGTTTATAACGGAGATGAAACTACAATCGTATGCAATTAATAATGTAATTAATCAAAATTATCAACATCCTACGTTAAAATTTATAACGTCATCTTTCCACACTCTAATCGCATTGACGCCTGTTTATATATATCAAACAAATCGGAAATTATTGCAAAATAAGATTTAGTAGCATCCTTTATCTTTACAAATAGGTCACCAACAATTGATCTTGTTGTAGTTTTTCAAATGTTGTCGAATTTAACAAATATCGCATATAGTAAAATAAGAAACAAATAGGATGATGAAAAAGAGTTTGGACGCCAGTTGTTTCTTTTGAAATTGATGTCCGACACGACACAAAACTGGTAGCTTCTGTTGCAGGTGCCCTGACTACCAATAGCGATGTTTACTATAATTACACTTTAATAGGAGGCGGTATACAATAATGTATACTTTAGTTCTCCTATATGTATTGGAAAGTTTCATCTCTTAACTAAAACAAGTATCTAGCAAGAACGTTTCTCTAACACGCAAATCCATTCAACTCGTTCACTGCTAAAATAACAATAATAAAAATTCACCAACGCAGAATTGTTGATTTTCACTAACACAGCACCATAGTGAAACTTGTGGGTCAATGGCGTAGAAAGGTAAAACATCCCAGCTATTAGGCGCCAATTTAAATACTGCTACCCGACGCCACTGTTGTGCATGTAGCGTCCCGTTAAATAATCAAGAATTTCTAGAAATTTACTTTTTCCGATTATGATTCTCGTAAATTTGTCTCTATGTTGTTGTTTTACGGCAGCCACCACAGCTTAATCGTTATTAAATTGCTGAAGACTTACACTCGACCGGAATAAGAATTCTCTTATAGTTGAACATCATGAACATCTCCATCTAAATCAATGTAACTGTTGTTGGTTTCTGTTGCCATTTCTTGGTATTTCTATCGAAATATATACGAAATATTCAACTTTCAGCTAGATTTACGTATGTATATATGATTTGTCTGAAGTATTATTGTGCGGTTTGATTGTGGTTAAATTATTATTCTTGATACAATTTCAAAATAAGAGAAAGCGAACAAAAAACAAAACGTAACAGGTTCATAGTACTTTTAAGGACTGTTTTGAAATTTCCATCATCTAAACAAATACATTGTATCTAGAAAATGCACATTAATGTGAATCTTTCAATATAAATCATTGTATAAACTATAATTGAAATTCAGCGTGAGCGTATCATTGGTTTGAATCAAGATTTATTTTAAAAGAAAAATCACTAAATTGTCAGATCAACATACACACAAAAAAAAAAAGTAGATTCATTAATACACGTAGGTGTATGCTTTGTATAAACCACAACTTTACGTAAATGTTCCAATCAACTCATGTATATTTAAGATATTCGATAAGAAGTGCTTTAAATATTGAAAGTTTGATCCTGAGTCTCTGTTACAAGTCTTCAACAAAAAGCAATCGAGTCTGAAGATATTTTGATTATAAATAATTTTCCTTGTCTCTCTCATGATTGATCCTGTTGCAATAGATTTAACACAGTACAGTGTATACTTTGTATATTTTCATTTAGTCAACGCGACTTTTACGTATTATAACAGGAGACTCTTATTAGTTTACTGCCAGCTCTCGGAAATCCAATTTTTCAAATCAAAGAAAATTGTAACGTGCCACTTTTGGACTGTCCTTAAAAAACATTAGAAACGTGCAATATCCTTTAAGGTGATCTAACCACATTGTAAAGGAAATATAAAAAATAGCCTCCTTATTATTCCTGGAATCTTAGAAATAGGACACTCTCTAATCCGTCTACGATTAGCGGAATAATTTCTATTATAATTATGATTCGACAAATAAATCTGCACATAAAGACAAGTTGTTGTTCATTAAATAGAGCCCCATTTTTAATCTCCTAATCATGATCACTTGTTCAAGTTAATCATTTCGAAAACCAACAAAAGCTTATCAAGACCACATATAAAAAAAGGCTATCTATTGTTTCTTAAATCCCCAAGTGTTTGGCCCACTTAAGATCAATAGTTTAGTTATATTTTTACTGATAAATACTTCCTGTAGGTACTTTAATGAAATTTGTGTTTTTGAGTGACGCGTCGATCCGAACTTATAAAAATGTAAAACTTTGAAAGGGTTACAGCTCTGATAAATGCAAATTTATTAATGAGGTTTTAATAGAATTCATCTGATCAAACTTAATTGACCCTTCAGTGAGTGGTGATCCACTTATATTTAAAAATGAATTGCTTCAGAAAATTTATGATTATTATCCTATTATTGTACCGGAAATTATCAGTGGTCAATCTGAGAGGTAATTGTCTTCACAGTTTTTCATTTCACGAAATTATAGTTACCGCATTCGTAATGTTTAGGTAATAATTTTGGCACGGACAAAAGTAAATATATGTATTATTTTTAATAAATATAATGAACACAGCACCATATCAGGTGCATCGACAAAACGGCCAGGTGTGTTCGTTATATTATACTTGTTATGTGAAACAACGATGGATAGGAGCGGCCAATTAGAACAGGTCCTCTAGTTGATGGATCGTAGGTGTAGCTCTGGAATTTCTAACTTGTTTCCTAAAAATCGACTGAACTAAAGGAATGCACCATCACAAGCCGTCGTCACGTTGAATACCCGCATTATAAACCATTCAATCTTGAAGTGGATATCTGTTTTCACGTAAATATATACGAGTCAACGGATGAAATCATTCTTCTCAAAACAATCCCAGTACATCATCTAAATAACAAGGTGGATTTCTAATGTTGTTTATTGTGGTTAACAAACTTCTACCTAATAAAAAACTGTAACGGAATATTGTAAATTTTGGATGATTCATTGGTCGTATCTTGTAATATAGTAACGCATTCAGTTTATGTCTATTCACAAACAGATAACATCATCAGCGATTGTTCAACATGAGTACGTCATGTACTCGACTAGAATACAACAGATGCAAGGACGTCTTCTCTCAGTAGCTTTATCGATCATTAATTGGTTTTACCTTTTTGGTTGTCAACAGATTTTATCGTTCCATGAAAATATAAGCACTAAACTTCTAATAATAAGAAAGCAGTTATTTGTTATCTACAACTATAAACAAATCTTGATTGATCGATTGATATAAAGATCTAAATAAAATAGTATCGGATGGATTGTTGAATCGAATCATCATTGATGATCTCAAGGCAAAAATCTGATGACGCTAAATCATCGGTAGAAGAATGAAAAATAAAATAAAAAAGGCTTTGCGGTTTTCTTAGAAATACTTTAATTGTCGTGATACGCTCTCTTGGCGTTTTATAATAATTATCAAGAGAGCTGTTAAACTTTATTGCCCTGTTTGTTGCAAAAAGTGATTTATTTTTAATACAAAGACTAAGCAAAAAACACCATCGATAAATACACCCTTTTAAACTATAAGTGAGTTGAAAAGAAGCAAACGGTAGCATAAGAAAAGAAATCAATCAAACGACGATCTAACTCGTTCTATATAGTATTGAAATTATTATCAAAACAATAAGTCGGTTTATTTCCAACGAACTTTCGATAATAAGAGCAGATTTCGCAATCAACTTTCAATTCCATGCCTAAAGAAATTCTTTCGCTATGACTCAAAGCAACTACCTGTCAAATATTATATAGAATGGCCTCAATTTAAATAATAACAATTTTCTGATTATTATTGGAAACAAAGCTGGTAATTAGACGATTCGCTGTATAGAGTCGAACGTTTTATAAAACAATTTCAAAGATGTGTTTGATCGTATACAAGAAGAAACATCCCAACATTCATACAACAAGAAACGTTTATGATATTTCTGTAATTTCAGTAATAAATAACTTGTACGTTATTGAATACCATAATAGAAGATAACCGTCTAGAAGTAGCCACTTAAACTAACAATTCTTTTGATATAACTAGAAAAGAATGGCATAGTCTACATACGGGCGCAATAAAATGTCGACTCTTGAAAATATTTTAATAAAAATTTTTATGGAATTTCAAATCGACAACAATCACAAATTGCATACTGCCAACTAATAGTAATGTTGTTTTGTGGATATTATCATTATCCGTTATTATTATTTTTATCGTGTTATGCTCAATTGAATGGCAATTATTGAAAAATTCGAACGAATTCAATCAAACATAGTATAGGTACTACAGTTAAGTGGGAATTAGTTTGAGTGGTTTTAAAATCAACAACAAGTGAGGACCACCGTGTGTCTCGTTGATTTTAATTTCACTAATCATCGTTATTATCATACAACGTTTATAATCATTGACGCGAATTCATTAAGACGACATTTTAATAATTACTCCACTACAAATTAACTAAAAGAAATTAAAAACTTTCCTTCTGCTGCCCCCCACCCCTCTGACAGTTGTAAATGATCCATTAATGAGTTCATTGTCAATGAATATAATTAAGCTTTTAACTGCTTGTTAGTGAAACAAGTTTGCCTGTTTTACAGTAGAATGGGGCAGGTGAATATATATATGTATACACCTTCAGTAGCAAAAACCCGGCGGGTCCTTTACTTTGATGAAGGGTTAATTGTCTGACTTGTATACAATAATATCAGACTGATATAAATCGTTAAATTTTCAAATCTACATCTAGATTTGTAACGAATGGTATGCAATGATCTATTGAGTTCATTGGTCAAGTATCAATTCACAAATTAACAATAAAAACGTGTTGAATGCATGTTAACAATAATTTCACAGTTGATCGGCTACAGTTACCAACTTTCAAATTTAAAATCGTTTGAAGAACAGGTCGGACGCCTTCAGCTAGAGCGTCTGTGGTTTATAGTACCTCATCCACATTGTAATATTTTATAATTCTGGAATTACAAAATAGACGTTCTTCAACGAAAATATATTTGTATACTGCCATTTCAGCCTGAAGTAGTACCGTTTCTGCAACAGAAAGATGTAGAGACTTTTTAGGTCGAATTTTCGTAAAGACCATAATAATGATCATGAAGATACTTGAATAAAGATGCGAATATCGCTGCGAGCAGTGAAACTCACATATGAAGTGAATTATATTGAAGATATCTGTCATGAAATTATCATTGGAAATTGATAATTCTCCCCTAGAAGATTTACTATTAGATGGTATTCATCTTGATTTATTACAGTCATTGATAATCGATATCTAAATTCAATACGATAAAGTAAGTAGTTTGTCGACTTTGCGTAAAAGTCCATATATCGACCATATGTGGAAACTACTTGGAATTTCTACAAAACACTTTCCATCTGACCAGAACACAACTACCACCAGAAACTATTTACGGTTTCTTCACCGCTATCGACACAATGCTCACTTAAACTATTTGATTTAACAATAAAATACCATTGAAACACGTGTACTTATTGCCACCACGAGAATATCAAATAGGGGACGACTGCTACCCGAATTTTTGATCGTGAAAATTAGATTGAGTTGTGTGTATAGGAGTTGTGTTAGATTTTTGTATTGTAGGGAAATTCTTCATTAGCTTTTCTTTGCAGCACCTGTAATGTCTTCACATTATAATTCCGTTATAGTAAATGAGTTAATAAATCATAATATTCTGGCACGGTAGTTGACACCTGTCTCTTGTTAAGTTAACAATAAAATGAACCAACGATGTTATTAACGATGCGTCTGTACTGTTTTAGAAATTGCTCTTGTCACGCAATCCCGCCCACCTTGGCCCTCTTATTTGTGCAACTATTGTTAATAACATAAATACGAATATAAAATACAATTAAATATTGAAAACAAAAGAGAAAGACAACAACATTGATAATTTCTATTATTTCTTAATTTAGATCAATAAAACCATAAAACATGATGATAATTGATTTATGTATTGTAGCTGTACGGTTGTTGGTTTATATCGTGAGATAATTACGGCTATTTGCCAAATGCTATATACTGTATTGCATGATAATGGGCAAATTCCTACACCTACAGGCTTTCTGACTTTGTTAATTAACACAGCCGGTCGTTAGGTGTACTTGTGAAGGTAAACTGTGGATAAGTCACCGCACGCTATAACACTATTTCAATTAATATCGCCATTCTTTGTTTGGTAACGCTCGGATGCGAGAGCATCCGAGATACCAACTACAATTAATGAAATTACCACAGCAAATCGATGAATAATTAATCAAGTAGCGATCATCCTTTTACTTTATATTGTTCTATGGTTGAATAAATCTGAAAAATTTCAAATAAATATTCTAGTTTGGGATTTTTTTATCGTAAAGGATGTGGATTGTGTTGTATTCTTCACCGCTACTGATACAAAACCAACAACTTCCACATTATTGTTGGATTTTTGAAATTAAATTTAAAAATATAATGCAAAAATTAAGATATAGTTTGGTGTGGTTCGTTTGTGATCCTGCAACGTTGCCAACCAACACCAGTAAAAAGTGGTGTGGTCAGTCTCGAAACGTCATTGTCGTGTCTTTGATGATTTATAAAATTGTTGTTGCCCAACACACCCACGTTGCTAATTAATTTTGCTAATTAACACTTTTATATATGTGGCAAAGTGGGACATGAAGACCTAACAACATAACCAGTGTAAATACGTGATGTTATAATGTAGTTTGTTTTTAAACAACCAATGATGTCAGTATGTAGGTATATGTATTGACTTTATTTTCACAATACGTTTAAAGTGTGTTTGTAAACAAATTATCAATTAGATTTATCGCTTATTGATAATAATAAAAGAAAAACTAACCATTTGTGTTGTTGGTCTGTAAATGAAAAAGTACTTACTATTTCGTGCCAGAAGGTCTACAGGCTGTTTTACCTTATACGTATGACAAACTGATCATAGTATATGTATTTAAGGCGACAAAGTGTGTTGAATGCGAATAGGTCTTTGGTATCTTTCTATCTCGAGCGGCATCTTTACACCAGAGGCACGCTACTATCAGTACAAGCGACAACCTTACAAGGTGATGAACAGTTTATTTTTTATTTTAATTTTTGTCCGTATTCAAACTGTTTTTTTTTTGTTCTCTCATCTTCTTCAAGTTTAAATTTGAATATAGATGAGTTTCGTTGAAATTTTAAAAGATATTGTAATAATAATAATAATAATCAGAATAGTGAAGCTACCGCAGTTACACTGCAGTTCGTTTGGTAGTGCAGTGGAGCCACCCCCGCGCCGCATTGCACCACGTGCTTGGCTCACGAATATCTCTCGGTATACGGTGGTGACGCCAACAATAACAGTATTATTTGTTCAAGTATTTCCAAAAAAGAATCATATAAAATTTTGAAATACAGTAGTGAGTTTGTTTTTGATGTTTCCTCTTCTATTCGACATGTTTCCATTCATATTTCATAACGAGGTCAGCTATCAGGTGTCAACGGACAACAACAGGTACTCGTCGCTGCTAACTTGCAGGTATCTTGTAACTATACAGCCTCCGCCGACCACGCACGTTCGTGCCGCTATAACTACTATTTTTTGCTTTAGTGTCGAGCCCGCAGCGGTCGACGAGGAGTGGCTCGCTCGCTGCTTTCTTCGAAACGTCGTATACATACACACATATATATATATACACAAACTGAATCGGTAGAAGCCGGCTTTTTTTTACGTAATTACAAACTGTTTAGGCTCGACGTAGTTTAACGATTGTTTTTTATTTTGCTTTTTTATTTAATTTCTCCTTTCTCATTTTTTGTTGTTGTTTTTACAGATTGAAGGTAGAGTATGCGAACCGGTCCCCAGGCCGCCAGCATTTTTACGAAAAAGGATCCGCGGCCCTCTGCCGCCTAGGCCTCATGACTATGGCTGAGACTGCCGTTGAGTCCTCCGCAAGCCATGACAAGACCAACAATAATCATCCATTAGTTGTCAACCATAATCATCGTCCTGCTACAAAGCAACGAAAACGTAAACGATTAAGTCAAGTGTTGGATAAATTAACGGGGGCTCAAAACGACATTCCTAGCCATCAAGATGATTTCCAAGAACCAACACTTCAGTTGCTAAACAACAACAATAACAACAACAACATTAACAAAGATCTTGAAATTGGCAGAGCCACTAAAACATCAAAATCTATCAGTTCTGATGTGTTCAAATTCGATATCCCTTCTGGTTATAAAGCAGGAATAAGCGAAGATGAAGATGTATTTAGTCCAGCTAGTTCGAGTAACAAGTCGCCGCACAGTTCGACAGATTCGCCACGAATCAGTTTCAGTCCTTTACGTTTAAAAGAGGACGATGCTAGCTGTAGTCCACCGTTACAACCTCTTCAACGTACTTCATGTCCATGCTTCCAATGTGTAACTGGTGTTAGTCATCATCCATCACCACTTCAACCATTTGATCGTTTCTTCCCAGCATCACCTATTTCACCTCAAACTCCCGTTTCACCAGCTCCTCCAGTTTATAATTTCGAACGTTATATCCATTCGAAATATTTACCTGATCTATTCCGACGACGCAGCCATTCAGATTCTGATTTGCCATTATGGTTTGAAAGTAGCGACAATAAAACTGGTCGAGCAATTTGGCCAGCACCACTACTCCCACTATCAACATCTTTCGAATCTGATACTTCACCTCAAGAATCACCTTTGGATTTGTCGTTAAAAGCCAAACCTCTACTACCACCACAATCACATGGTTTCCTACCGCCTAGAAGTACAATGTCCGTGCCTGTTGTTAAAGGTGATGTCGCTTCACCAACAACTAAAGAATCAGTAGCATCACGTTATAATTTAGAAGTTTCGCCTGTTGTTGAAGAAATGCCTCCTGGTTCCGATGTGGCATACGTCTGTCCAGTTTGTGGTCAAATGTTTAGTCTTCATGATCGTTTAGCCAAACATATGGCATCAAGACATAAAAGTCGTCAAAGTAGTGGCGAAACAACAGCCAAAGCTTATTTATGTGAGGTGTGTAAAAGATCGTTTGCTCGCAGTGATATGTTAACTAGACACATGAGATTACATACTGGAGTTAAGCCATACACGTGCCGAGTTTGTGGACAAGTATTTTCCAGATCAGACCATTTATCTACTCATCAAAGGACGCATACGGGTGAAAAACCATACAAATGTCCACAATGTCCTTATGCGGCATGTAGACGAGACATGATTACTAGACATATGAGGACTCATTCGAGATACGAACCGGAACCGTTAACACCTGTCAAGACTGAAAATCATTAATTATCATTATTTGAAAAGCATTTTGTGCGAAATTCATAATTTTTTTGTTGTTTTTAAAAAATATAAAAAAATAACCGTGAGTGCTCAAATTGCTGACGATGGTGTTTAAAGAATTTTGCAATATTCTAGAATACCATCAGATACCTACACAACAGACATGAGATCTCATTCCATTCCAATCTGTGCGCCAATTGCCAGGCCAGTTTATTTACAGAACTAACACCGATTTGTTGAACGGAATCATATTGTGCCAAATGAAAATGGCCAGTGGCAATTCTCGGTATTAGCGAATCATACACACACCTTTTATACCATTTAATCAACCTTTCGTTATATTCTTCCATCATACAGTAATACAGAATTAGAAATTTACAATACAACCACAATAATATAATTCTGTATTGCATCTTTGATTCGTCACTATAAACACTCTTATCATCCCCGATCTCATTCAATCAAATACGAAATAAAAGACATGAAATTCGAATGACAAGATTTGTAAAAATGAAAATTTGTCCAATTTGACGACAATGCGAATACTGTGATATTTGTATATTTCGTTGTCGCTTTGTTTTTTCTTTTTCTTTTATAAATATAACTTTAGATACCTGCATAATTAATTTCTATATTTTTGATATTGAATATTGAAAATAATAATAATATAATTAAAAACAAACAAACAAAAAAAAATCGATTTCGTTGGGCATTACAATTTTAAATGTTTCTGTTATAAATTGAAATGATGAATTCTCCTCTTGTTGATAATAACATATTCTTGTGCCAGATTTAAAAGAAAAAATATGAGAAAAAAAAGAGTTGATAAATAAATTTGTTACCTGTTTTTCTATGTTTTGTGTATTTTTAACAAAAATACGCTACTTCTTCGTTGTATATGTTAATGTTTAAATGTTGAACGCATGTTTAATGATTTTTAATTTGTATTTAAGTTATTTAAGTTTTTATTAGATACTGTTAATGTTAAAGAAATTAAAGAAAAAAATAAAATAAAACAATCTCCAATAGGTTCTAAACATTGGTCTTAATTTATGTATATTTATTTTTTTTATATTTGTATATATTTTTTTTGGTAATTTGAAAAATATGTAATTTATGTTAACGCATATACAAAGACATAGCTACTTAATTATTTAATTTTGTTATTATTTTTCTTACGTTTTCAGTTGCAGGATTCTGTGAATCTCATTTTTTACTTTTTCTGTTTTTTTTTTTTTAAGTCAATAAAAGAGAAATAAATTTGATTTTTCAATATTCTACTTTTCATTTACCTACACCTGAAATTGCGCAATTTTCTGCTAAAATTTTGCACAACTCCTCAAACATGCACCCGTCACTCATAATGAATGTTTGACTGAAATCTTGATCATTTCTAGGTAATTTTTTTGTTGTTGTTGTTGATGTAATCCAGAATAGTAGGAACCTCCAATTAAACGAATGATCTGCAAAGTTGAAATTAATTATTATAATTATTTTGTTGGTATGCACAACTATGTAATCATAGCGCAAACAGTTGTATGTTATTTTGAAGGTAATAATTATCGTTTGAAAGCGGAAATATACGAAATCTAAATCGAAACTATAGATACAATTATACTTTAATCCTGTACCTATTGATTTCGGATCTGGAAATCTTGCGTGTACGTCTTGTTATCTAATAAGCTTTGATTTTATGTGCTATTCTTAAGCAACATAGTCTAGCAAGAAGATTGCACTGATACCTCTAGTATCGTATGTTAGCAATGTTATCGCTAATCCTTACTCTGTACATAGATAAAACTGAGACATTGGTTAAACAAACTTATAGTTAGATAGAAGAAATATATAAGAAGACTTTATATAACTTCTCTTTCATTCAACATAATTCTCTACAATATAAACTGTAAAAGATCGTTGGTTTTCTATATGTGTTTTAGATTTCTAGTTGTAATCAATGTCCAAATCGACATGGAACAGGAAAGAAATTGGTGATTATAGACATGTTTATTGTTGGCGTAGGTAAAAACACGACACTTTGTAGGCGTTTGCTCATATTGTTACTGTCGCAGGTGATATTCGAACCAAGACATCAAGTCTTCATTGCGAGCGCCACTTCCCACGTTCTTTATATTATTATCTACACACACACATGATAGTTGGCAACGACATTTCGTCATCTTACATTACACATTATCAACATGACACCGAAAGGGCACCGTACTCGGGAAAAAACTGTATAATATATTTCTATCACAATGATGGATATGACGTGTTTCGTTAGATGAGACTATATGGAGAGAGTTGAATTTTTACCTAAACGTTTTAATTTTTTTCATAGACCATTAGATGGTTATCATGAGACTAGAAGATGTTTATTTAAATGCGATCCTAGAATGTTTGTGTGTATAGCAGGTGCATCCCTTAATTATTTCCAAATGAATTAAGTTTTATTATGAACGAATATAGAGACAACTGGAATCAATTATGTTGAAATTTAGAGAAATGGTGAAAATCATCTTATCTAAAGATATTTGGAGATTATATCAATTCAATAATAGTTATGTAGGTGTAGTAATTATCCAACAAATAAATGGTAGTTCTACGCTGCTAACGGTTATAGCACAGGTTTCCTTCCTACAGTTGATGCAGGAATCTTTTTTATTTTTTTATTAATGTACAGAATTGTTACTGAACGTTAAGTGAAGTAATAGCAGTTTTTCCACACATCTAATAATTTTTGTTTACGTACATATTACCGTAAAAATTACTATTTAACTGTAATAAGAAGAATTTTAATGAGAGCAAGATTAACACTAAATCTAGTCAACGTCTCTAATACGCAGTTAGTACAAGTTTAAGTTAGGCATTAGTAGATAACGTGTCCAGAGGCAACAATTTTTCCATGTTCCATCAATTTATGAAACTGTAACTCTTTCTCAACCAGTGGCGGAGTGAGTCATCAGAGGCAATCAAACAGATGCCCGCTAGGCTGCCAGCCAGCAGATAGAAAAGAAAGTCTGAGGTGTGATACCTGCCGGTTACGGCGCGCGTTTGGGTAAACGTCCGATCATCCAGACACAGTCCAAATTATCCTAAGAATTGCAGGCTCTTTGGTCCCATTCGTAGACCTATCTAAACCTGGACGATTGGCTATGCGGATCAGCTAGATGGACCTCATCCGTCGAAACGAGGCATTACACCTCTGTCTACTCCACATAGTGTTTCTAACTAAAGTCACGCTTACTGATGGGACACTTGGAAACCGAGCATCATACAACACAAATCTACCTACCAGTAGTCTGCTGTTTGATCTACACCCTCTAAAATAGTGGATTCACTTTATCAAAACTACTCCGTAGCTAGCCACGTGGATGCACTACAAATACGCTTGTTTCTGTAATTTCTCGTGTAAATAAATTCCACTAATCCGCCACTGGGCACTACAATTCTAGTATGAACGTACCATAATTTATCTATTTGCAATTCATAAATGCACCTTTACCAACTTGTAAATTGCTATCACGTATAATTTAACTAACAACTTAATCTTGCCAATGTGATATAAGATGCACTAATTTGAATATTAATTGTTTATTTTAGAAGAGAATGCTAGAAATTTGAAAAACCATTGAATGACATATAACATAATGAGGTGTTAATGTGACGCTTTCTAATTTTCAAATTATATATTGGTTTTGTATTATAATTAATTGAAAGTCTTCAAAATGAAGAAAACAAAACAAAAAACGGCAACGACGATAATTATAAGGTGATGAAAGATCACAGTACTAATTATAGAAAATATTAAAAAAGAATTGTGTTTATGTATGACGACTATTCACAAGAAATATCACCCTTTTGACTGTTGACAAGGTAACTCAACAAATTGTCAGCAAATCTTTACTTAGGTACTGCAGTTGAATAATTGGTTTTTCTTGTAACTTTGCCATTTGTTCTCAACTAAACGTTTATTGTAAAATTTGGAGTTTTTCTTTACAATTTAATTTTTTGGAATTTTCCTAAATCAACAATTTTGAAGATGTGAATCGAGATCAAGATTCGTTTAGAATATTACGAATTTTCAAAAATTGTGAAATGCAGTAGCAGTAACGACGAAGTGTCATATTTCCTCTAGTTGATGTAAAATTATGTTGTTGACATTTTGTGGTTTTATACAAGAAAAACAAAAAAAAAACAAGATGTAAGTATTAAAGCTTGTTCTTTTATGTGTCCATTTAATATAGTTGTTTATGTAGGTATGTGTGATCTATATAAACTCCATACATATGTATGGATATTTATGTAAAAGAAAAATATAAGTGGGCATTAGAAAATACGTAGGCAAATATGTAAATAAGTGTTGTTGTGTTATACAGCAAGGCCGATTCCCACCGAAAAGGTTATCTTTAAACAATCGGTTGACTAATGATGCGAATGATTTAAAATATCCGTCCACCACCGCGGCGCTCTATATTGCCTCTGTTGCAACGAAATTTTCATCTATATAATTATGAACATTAGCTACTGATGGAATCAGTACATCATATAGGTATGGCCTGTTTCCGTTTAAATCACTAAAATAATAATCGCCTTAGGGTTTCCGTTCAAAAGCCTAATACCTTAAAATCATTTTTTTCGGTTATAAATGCAAGAAATAATTATTATAGCTTTAAATATCACCAGATAATTGCCTAATATATGTTCGCAATTTATAAGTGAACAGTAATTAATGATGGCCTGATATAAGTGCAATTTGTTTATTTTGTGCCATTAGAAGTTTACCTTTAATTTATTGTTTGCTTTGAAGCCGCTATTCCAATAGTACAAATGCACACAATAAATCTTTGAATGTTTGATTTGGATTTGTTTGTTAAGAAGGCGGCCAAATATTTTAAATAATGTGCAATAAAGCATAAATTACGGTTGACTTAAAGAAGATTCTTCCATTCTTTTCTTAAAATAAAAACTCTTCCTTATCCCATCCAAAAACAACAACAACAACAGTTTTAATTTATTTTATTCAAACAATACTGTGTCATTGTTGTTCCAAAAATTCTTAAGCCTCCCACTAATTTATTTGGGTCGTGTTAATATTGTCGAAAAGTTAAACAATAACTTTTTAGCAACGCAAAGCAACCTTTTACGAAACCAATATATTTGAATGGAACAATCGATGTGTAGGTGAGGAATAAATATGTCCAAATTTTTTTTGTTGAAAGACCACCGATTCAGTTTTAATGATCATCTATAGACAAGGCCACTACACACTACACCCACATTGTCGTATAAAGTGATGATTCCTTTTAAAATAATAAGACCTCCATGGTATTGACGTATTTTTTTTTTAAAGCTACTATCAAACATAATTTAAATAAAATTCCAATTGAATATAAATTAGATTTGGAAACGGGTTCAAAATGCACCCAGAGCTCAACAAAACACTTCACACAATTGCGTAAATATAATATTCTCTTTAATAATATAATTAACATTAATTTCCAATGAAGGTGATTGTTGTTTAGCTTATTCTTAGAATTTCTTATCCATTAATCGTTAATTTTTTATATGTACACTCTTGTTACATTGCTCGACAAATTGGCTTCAGCCATAAAGATCATCAAACAAACACCATTCATTGTTTAGTGATTTTTCCATGAATTAGTCGTCGTACTAAACACCTACATTGCAACAAATAAACACAAAGCCATAAGAAAACAAACACATGAATAACAGACAAAGTGGAGACAAGTGACAAGTTAAGGGAAAGTGTGGAATGGTTGCGGAGGCGGTGTGGGCGATGGACGTGACAGCTGTCGCGCGCCCCCTGAATACCGCCGCTCCCGCCATTGTCTCTGCCTCCAGATTCTGTGATCTAAATAGATGAAGGCAAGGCAACAAAATTTTCGATCTTCTTTCACAATCTTTTCAATAATTTGCAATTTATCAAATGATCCATAATAATCTAAACTGATTTGTTATGCATCAACATGGTAAATGGGTGAATGATGGTATAAATGTTTGTCTGGTGGGTCAGAAAAAGGCTGATGAGACCCCTTACTGGTAAATGAAGGAGCCAACACACCAGGAGACCGTACAACCAAACAACCACTACTAATTCACTATACATTCCAACTGAAATTACTTACTTTAGTTATACCATACTGAAACAAGGATTAATTAAAATTTTTATTAATATTCATAGAGATAATCTTGGTGGAATAGTAATTAACTCTTTAAGTAACAATCTCATTACGTGATACTGTAATATGTTTAAAATGAACAAATCGAAACAAAGTCTAGAGACGAAATAACATCGTTAAGTGTTCTCCTATTGCAATACATCTGGATGTCGGGATGTGTAGTACTGTTGTAAATCAGCTACATACTATCCAAATACATAAAACGTGAAAATGCCAACTGACATGCATTCCCAGACTTGCCAAAAAACATCACATCGTGTAGATGCACACACACACACATTCTCTCTAATGATTTTTATAGACTTAACAGCAGTTATCTCATGGAAGTTTACCTAGTTTCCTTCACCAAATTCTAATTTAGACATAAAACTGTATCTAGTTTATATGTCTATTTTGGGTAGTTAAACCTTGTAATTTGACATCATCAGAAAAGACGACCTTTACAATGAATAATCAATAAAAGTATCAAACCAGGTGGATGTCGATAATATTAATTTACACATAGTTTAGTAGGTAAAAAGGAACATTATGGATTACATATTGTTACAATTCGAACAGTAACAATGATCTAGCAGGTTGTTACCTAACACAAGTTGGGCGATGTAGGATAACAGTTGTCGTAAATCACATTTTATACGGTTGCAGAGGTCACAACAGCCAAGAGGAATATGCAAATAGTTACTGAACATATGTCACAGTTTGTATTATACTTGTTGGTTGATAAGAATCGGCAATGAAAACAGTTGCTGAAAAATCCTAATGTCATAACAAATATTTAGTGCACATTTATAAATGCCCGGTTTTTGGGAATATTGAAAGAACAATTACAAGAACGGCTATTATAAAAGAAAAGAGTGCTGAAAATAAATTACAAATTGGTATTAATGCATTTGATGACTAGTGTACAACATCAGAAAAAAAAATAGAAAAAACAGAATACATATTAGTTTATATGTTGAATATGGTCGAAAGGTCTTTGTGCTGGCATGGTATTTCGGCTACTTTACCTCTCCTTCACCATCATCATATTATTCATTTATTTGTTTATCGTTGTGTTTTCAGTTTGAACATGTGCCAAGTGCCTAACGTATTGTGAACAACGTGCACACTTCAAGTACACGAAGAGTAAAAACGATAATATTTGTCTAAGTTTGAAAAATATGTGACACAATCCACCTTCAACAAAAATTCATATGAAGATCCTTGATTTAATATTGAAAATACAGTGGTCGTCGCTCAATATGAACACGATAATGTTATATTTCGTGTATTACAATAAAATAACCGACTATTATTAAAATTAAATTTTGAAGAACAGATGTTTACATTTAAGAGTTCAGTTTTAACAAGTTTGGTGCAGTACCACTTTATTTAATAATTTAGACGACCGAAATGATCTCTATTCCCGCATTGTATCGCAACAACTCAAACGTATACATCGTCCAATTTTGATACAAGCCTGTACTAGCCTTAAGGCACTGATTCAATTAAGCATCATTAAATTAGCTGTTTATTTTTTGCTAATAGTTACTGAAACGATTAATTAAAATAGATGATCTGACATTATCATTTGTTGTTCGTTTGGTTTGGTACGAAAGAGATCACATTAATCGGCGACCACTGTAATATAAAACTGGATAACCCTTTACAAAAAAAAAAAATACTAATAATTTGAAGGCAACCGCTTAATTTCATATAAAGTCGTTGTTTAATCGTCGTTTTATGACATGTTTGCCATCAATAAATATAGCACTGTCATCATTTACGTACAATCAAGCCAGTTTCCGCTACTAATTTATCGGCAGTACGGTTGTGTATCAGAAAACATGTATTGCCCGTCGTCTATTCAGTGATTGTTCGTGTTTTTTTTTTCTCGTGATTTCTCTTGTATGTTCATAGATTACCGCCCTCTTGTTGTCATTAATTTTACACCCACCCATGCAATGTGTGCATATGATGAAATTTTTGTCTTTGTTGATTTGTTTTCCATCAATAAACGACACTTCACAGTTCACCTCCGTACATTATAAACTATACCACACACACACACACACGCACATATACATACAGTAATATTTCGTTATTAAAACAGAAGTTTTGGATTATTCACGAATTCAGTTCAAGGAATTATAAATCATGTTAAGGAGGAATCAACTTTAATTGTAAACAACGAAGGTCGTCCCCAATAACATACATCTATATGTATATACGTGTATGAATAATTAAATTATACCGTAACTCTACCTGATGAGCTGATACGACAGTGCAAAAGGTCATAGATCGTGAACTAACTCGACACTGGTGTTTAGCCACATAAAAAAAATAAAAATAAATATGGAAAGAAACCGGCCTTTGCAATTCTATCTAAACAACCACACAACACAACTCTCCCACAAACAAACTAACTACCGAATATTATTACACGTGGTATAGGTATACTACCGGCTATCGGAATCATTCAATCTTAAATTTTAAATTTGACAGCAAGAATTGATTAGAATAATTATTTGTCCAGTTTGGAACGCTACATGGGTCCAATAAATGTTGTCTTGATCAATCTGTAAAATTGTCGGTTCTCTTTTATTTTCACCGTTCCCACGCAAATAAAACGAGAAATTTTTTAAGTTTAGGTGACATTTTCTTCATGTTGTTAGTTTTGTAATTTAATTTAATTAAATTCCCAAAACAAATTATGAAAATTTACGAAGTTCACCCCAATGTAATGTTATGATGTTTAGTGTAGCTAGTAAAATAGACAAAAAAAAAAAAACAACAGAAGATAGAGATATCATGTTAGATTTAAAGAATTCCTCGTTGGTATTATTGTGGGAACTGTTGTGGAATTTAAGACATTTCGGTGTTTTACTTGTTGTAAAGCGCGAGAATGTCGTTGTTTTACCAAGAAGGCGTATATTAAACATGTTTTCGTCAACAGATGACATAGTCTTTTTAACTGATAACATGTCATATTCGTGTACATACAGTTCGCGGAAGTGGACACTGACTAGTTCAAAATGTGGTAAGATAATAATGAAAGAAAGAGGAAATGGCAACATTTATTAAAAACATTCAACCACACACACACCAACAACAAATGTTGATATCAAAAAAGACTTTATGTTTAATAATAATTGCTTTTAAATTGATGATTGTAAGGACAAAACGTTTATCAGTCAACCCTTCAATAGTTGAATGCGTGCATGTTCAACTAATTTAAGCAGGTGTGAATTTAATCAACCAATTTTTTTGTAAAAATAATTACAACAAAGAATGATTCTATGATAGATAAGGATTATTATAAAACGATATTCTTAATATTTTCGGTTTTTGTTGACATCTAAAAATTGTAGTCCAGTTGGTGGTCGTCGGTTTCACGGTTGCCTTCTTCTTCTTCTTCATTATATACGTTTTTAGATAAATTTACAGGTGTTGCTGTTAGAATCGCCACCACATTCAACCTTCTCTACTGATCCGATTTCTTAATTGTTAATTGAGTGTCGGCGGCAGGTGGGCTTTTGATATATCCAAGGGGCAGTGTTTGTATATATATACGTGTACATCTATATATTTGACCGGCGGCAGCTGGCCCTCAGAACATCCACTTTATCAACTACTAAATATCATTGGATACAGTTTTGTTAAACTTGAAAGTAAGCATGAAACACATCCCGTCTGATAATCGACATTGCTAAATTAAAAAATCATTAATATTGTTGTATAATTTTTTTTTTTTCAATTTTTATCTATACATAAAATGATTTGTTGTTTAAAAGTAGAACAAGTAGTAGCTACATTGTAATCATGTTTCGGTAATGATTTCATAAAATCTTGACACTTTGATTTCACTTGATGATTTACAACTGTACGACAAAACATAAATAGAACAACCAATGACATGACTCCGTTTATAATAAATCGAAACATTATTTGTATTTAGATTTAGAAACGTAGGTATATATAGTTAGTAGTTGTAGTGTAGCTCTTGTATTATTCCCACACTGTTTAGTTTAAAATCGTACATTATTGCTATATGGCGGTATTTGAATTCAAAATAAATTCAAGTAAAGAACTGTCTGATTTCAATTACTAATTGGACAGACGGCCATTTAAGACACTGTCTCCGATACGATTGTTTGTATGATCCAATACGGCAGCGGTATAGCTTTTAAATTACAAACATACAAACGATTCCCATCTACATTCCTACACAAGAACTCAATTTAAAGTACTTTGAAAGTCTATTGTTTCACTTACCCACATGATTGTTTAATGATGGAACAACAAACGCTATATAGTTGGGTTTGCAGGGGATTTTACAAATTCTTGTAATGTTAACGATAACGTCCAAGTAGAGTGGAAACAAACGCAGACTTTGCTCTATGTAGTCCTAGTATTAACACAAAAACTAACAGAAGATTAGTTATGGATCGTCTAATTAGCGTATCGTTGCAACTGCCAGGACTATGCGGAAGAACTCTACTCATAATTATTATTAATAACAAAACCTATACACTAATTGTTAATAATTATACTGTAATTTGTTAAAATAGTAATTATGGGTGAACATTAGAATTAATTTAAATAGAAAATAAACTGGAATTGCCCTAAATATTGAATAACGTTCGTATATCTACATGTATTGATAGATTTACAAATAATTTAGTTAGACATATGTAACGGTTGTTTTTCAATTAAGTTTCCACACCTGCCAATCAGTTCAAAAATGCGTTTAAAGATAATTATCGATCAATTTCAGAATCGTTGGCTAACTTGTGACTTTTTCCAAACTACTACACTAATAGAATCGATGTTAGACAATGCTAGAGGCGTACAATAGAGCAAGAAAAAATAATAATAATTTCGATAGATATTTAGATAAAGATCTGAATGCTAGAATAGGTTTTTGGAGACAATAATTATATTGAAGTTTCACTCAACAGGTCGATTATTATGTTTTCCATTCTAGAAATTAGCACTATTGACAGTGTGGAGGCCTCTAGGCAAACGAAATCATGGGGCCTCTTTCATTATTTTACAACCTGAATTTGGTCAATTGCGACCGAAAAGTACTTACTTTTCGGTTGATTGGTAATCCCAAAAGTAAGATCTACTTTTTTTTTAGAAATTATTTTGCATATTGATTATTTAATTTTAAAGGTTGAACCTTCAGCTATTTTTCTACATAATCACCATTTCGGTCAATGCATTTTTGTAGCTGCTGTGGCAATTTTTGAATGCCAATGTCGTACCAGCTTGCCGCCATACCGTTGAGGAAGCGTTGAACCTCATCTTTTACCTCGTCATCGTTGCTGAAGCCCAGGTTTCGTCCCCTGTTACAATCGAGTCCAAGAAGTCGACCTTTTCGTCTATATAGCGGCGTAGAAATCCACAGGAAGAGTCAACTCGCTGTTGTTGATGAGTTACTGTCGGCATCCGCGCACACCTTCCGATATTGTAACGTTTCTGTCAAAATCGTATGAATGGTGCTTCGGGACACCTCAGGAGCCAAAATGTGTGATCCGACGATCTTCAAGTACGAGTGGTTCAACTTTCGCGACTTATTGACATTTTAACGTACATGCACCTTTTGCGTTTGTAAAATCGAATAAATGAACGAATGGCGGAAATCAACAATGAGCATCCCAGCACCTTGCGGGTAGGCTTGTATATACACAACAGTGTTGCCAACAGTCGCACGAAGTGTTTCCCCGCATCCCAGCGCTGTGGAACCCTTACTTTTAGGATTACCCTCGTATTATTAAACAGAAATAATGCAATTACTGTCTATAACCACAGTATCTAGTAATCAGTGGCAAATAAAAGCACGATAGGGGTCAACATTATCCACTACTATCCTTCGAAAAAAATGTAAATAAATCAATATCGCGGGGCCCCGAAAAGCTGCCTACTCTGCCTAACGGTTAATCCGGCACTGACTATTGAAGCGTAATCTGTTTTTTTTTTGCCTCTTTCGTTTAGATCAAAGCCCTTACAGGGCAATAATATTAAAATCAATTTCTCTCATATTAAAATTGGTTCTGATCTATATTGTTTTTCAGTTGTCCAACATTCTTGTCATATTATTGACTGAAATGTTTGCATGTAAAACGATGGAAATTTACTGTAAAATACACGTGATTTTCTGAAACTGTTTTTGAATCAATCTAGCCTTCAGTGAGATATTTTTGTTAGATTAAATGGTCCGAATAAGATATATTTGCATGTTTCAATATTAGCGATGGAGAAAATTGATGATGGTCTTTGTATATTATAAAAATGGATGAGGCTTGTTGCAAAACTAATCTAAAAAATTGGACGAAGCTGCCACACGAAATTAGTCCTATTAATATGAAAATTAGGACTTTGTTAAAATAAAATAGCAAACTGAAAAATTCGATAAACACAAATACGAGAAATATGAATAATAAAAACGGTAAATTACCAACTTTCTAAACAATAACTACGTAATAATGTTTCTCTAATTATTTTTTTGTGTGTGTTTGAGAGATGAAATTTCGGTTATTAATACGGATGATCATTAGAGAGATTTTTCATCCAATAAATCTACCTAGATAACTATAAATGTCATATTCTAGTAGCACCTACTACGCCACATCATAATGTAATGTGTACAATAATAACTTTCATGTTACCACGTATCCACATGCATCTCTACTGTAATTATAATTTTTTTTTCTCAACATAGGATAATTAGTGTTGATGTAGGTAGACTAAACAATCTAACAGTTCATCTCTAGACATATTCTTGGCGTGTTTGATATAGTCATGCACCTGGTTAACCTTTTCGCGAAAATTACTTTAATCTTTTAATTATTTTCTGTTTTCATAAAAACAATTATAAATTTATTTATTAATTATATGACAAATGGATTTATATTATTGTTTTGTTTAGTATATATAAAACAATCAGGAAGAAATACATGGCAAGTCTATTGCATTGCGCGCCCACGTTATGCTACTGGTTCTAAAAATGGTTTATATAAAAGCAGACTTGTTGACGTTAAAATATTATTTTCAGACGTATTGCATTAGTGTTTAGCCATAATTTTATGCGCAATCCTGAAAAATTACAGTCACCTTTGTGTTTCTGTAAATTACTAGCAGTCATCGTCGTCGTCCTTGTATACACTCTTGATGGTTATTTGATTATTGTTATTGTTATTTTATAGCTTCCAGTATGATTACCTGCATTCATACCAGTTGGTCCTGGCGGCGTTAAATATGTATTTTTTTCCTATTTGTTCACCTATAGAAAAAGACCCCCATCTCGTCAATAGATTTCAACTAAATTATAAGTCTTGTTAACACACATTTTTCAGAGCTTTTGTCTTGAATTTTTAACAAACATGCATCATGTAAAATATGCTGTCTGACAGACATAGGTGAGACGATATGTGTGTAAATGATGTAAGTGACACAAATGGTTCATTGCCAAATTACGTCTGAATTGTTGCTGTCGTTGAAAGATTTTATTGCCAATAACGTCACAGCATGTTTCTTTCAGCCTCCGGTATATATGTACAGTGTTTTGTTGTTTACTATACCACTACATATACATGCATCTCTTATGTATAGCTACCTACCTATTTAATGTTAATTTATGTTGATCCTATTTTTTTTTTGTTATTATTATTAATAAGATGAAGAAAAAAAAACAATCAACGTAATTTGTACGATGACAATTTTCAGAATTTGGCACAACTGAAGAACGCACAACTTGCCCTAAATACATATTCTACGTATATTGTGCTACGTTATAAGATTTATTTGTGGATAAACGTACATTATTATTAAATCTGACCGATTTGGCCAGGGTCAGACTGACCAAATTCTGAATTAGGGACAGTGTTTACTAAAATTAAGGATCTATTATTTCGTTTATCGTAAAATTTTTTTAGCAAAGGTTATCGAACAAGGAACGTCTCAGATAGCATTCCAAAGGTCTTTTTTAACAAAAAAATTAAATTTTTGGATAAACTGTGTTGATCGTTATCAGATTGGTATGAAATTAAAAGAAAAAATCTTAAAAACATTTTGTTGCAATGTTAGTCTTTCTACTTTATATAACACGGTATCTTATGAACACGGTTCTAAAATAGCAACACTATGAAAAAGATTTACACAGTGCGATATCACTTATACTTGTGTATAGAGATTTATAGTGTTATCAGAGGCAAGCGGAGTATTGTTTGGAGTTTGGGGCCACTGATCGAGCAAAATTGCAAGATTACTTAATGAAGAGGAGGAACCGTATCAAGATAACAGACAAATAGATGATTGAAGTCTGATATCTATGATGCACCCATTTTTACGGCCTTAGAATGGATATTGAATATTTAGCAAACGACGCCTCAGTTTAGGTCATCGGTGATGAACAAGCAATAGCGAAAATTATATTTCATAGCTGAAGATTCATGATAAACAAAATTCCGTTAACTATCACGGTTATCATTATATGTTTTTATATTGTTCCATTGATTTTTGGTTGTTGTAAAGTAATCATCAATCTCGCTGAAATATCAGCATTGACCAACGAATATAAGATTTCATAAATGTTGCGTTTTGTTAATTAACCTTTCCATTGTAACTGTAAATGTTTATTCCATTTAATCAGTTAATCAATAATGATTTGAAATATGGTCTATTTAGAGTTCTCCTAAAGGTTGTAATGAAACAAAACCCTTATCGTGAACCTCGAACAGAAAAACATCAAATATCATCGTTTATCGTTAAGATTGTTCGAAAATTTTAAGCTATTTTGAATCTGATACTGTTCTGGTAGCTACACTTTTTAACATAAAACAGAAATTCATAACTTAACAATTAATAAGCCAATTGTTGATTAAACCTTACCGTTAGCTGCGACTCCTCTAAGTAAAATATGATCTGCATCAGGCTTCTCCAGGGTATTTTCCTGATCTTGAAGAATAAATAACACGAACTGAGTATTTACAAAATACTGAGAAAAATAAAGCCCCAAGTGTGTACTTGGGACCTAAGTATTGGGCGTTTTAAATTCCTGACTACACTTTTGGAACGACTTCAAGCTGTTCATTACAGAATGTCTACTTTGAATCTGCAGTAAATAACGCTGAATAGGTGCTCACCTCAAGAAGATGCCATTTAGAAATTCCAGAAACCATGAAGGCATTATTAGAACGACAGTGGAGTCTTTTGAATTATATTAAATAACATTTCGATTATAAAGATTAGATGAATTCTACACAATTAGCTACTAATTAGAATCTACAAGAAAAATGTGTGATTGGTGACAAGAAGAAAGCAGTTTTTTGACAAAGTGACAAACGAGATTCGTAGTTTTTGATTCAGAACTAACGTTAACGAGCATCAAAGACATGACCGACAAAAGGATTTGTGTTTTCTCTATTTATAAACAAAACGTAACGATAGAGTTCTTCCATTGAATAAGATAGAGCGGCCAATAAATTTGCTAGTTTTTCCGTAAAGTGACCAAGAGACGACGACAATATAGTTTCTGTTCCGTGACTTATTTCATTCTTTGTCAACAACAGAAAAACATATACGAAAAGAGATATCTTGTTTGTATCTTCATGTGTGTATATAACGTTCAAGTAACGTTTAACATTTAATTCGTGATTGATTGATCGATCCGAACATGCTGGAAACATTAGTTGACCGTTATCTAAACGAATAATCGTGGGATGGTGGAGAACTCCTCCTCATTCCATGGTGACATATCCTGGATTTGTTGTAAATTGTGAGAAAGATAGATTAGAATGAAAAACGGATTTATATTGTATAGGTAGGTACATGAGAAAATCTCGTAAATTATTATAAAACAGATTTAATTGAGGATATTGAATCGATTTTTTTCTCATTTACATTTTCTTTTATCGCTACTTAATCGTAGACTCCTTCAATATACACGGATAATTAATGGTTATCTTTATGGTCGCGTCTAATTGTTATAATTAAGTGTTGTTTAGAAATCTTATTTAAAAAACACCCACTATTTACAATAAATAATAAAAGGGAATGTAAAAAATTCAATAATTTCTGTTACAGTGGGCGATGGTAATAGCATAAATGGTACCAAGACCACCAGAGTAGTCATTTTACAAGTGCATATGTGTTAATAGTTGGTACTTTGATTTGTTTGACTTGGACTTTTGTTGGAATATAAAAGACAGTAGCAGATTAAAGTATTAAAAATAAATTTATATTTTTCTATTTAAAATCAACAATAATACCCAAGATCTATTCGTCCCGTATAATTTATAGTTGAATGAAATAATAATAAATTTTCAAATTTTTTTCTCTGTTGTCAGAAAATATCTGTGGAAAAAATTCGATTGTAAATAGTAACGGTTGAAACAGCAACTCTAATAGAACATCAAAGTGCCAAGAACTTTCATTGTTTCAGTGACAATTTTAAGACATCTATAAATACATTGTGTAGATTTATTTGTTGCTATACTACAACGATTGTTCTTTTAGTAGAACAAGAAATGCAAAAAACATAAGGGGGCGGCTAGAATCGGCCACAAGTCCAAGTCCTGAAATAAACTCCAGCTAACTGATGATGATGATGACATTCTTGACAATTCTTTCGTTTGATATCATATGTCTATTTTAAATATCGTCAAGAATTATTTTAATTACTTACCACACAACACCACAACAACAAGAAAAATTTAATTATAGTTACATGACAATCATATGGTTTGTTTTTGTGACTTAATGAAGCTGTTCTATACTGTACGGTAGTTAGTCAGCAAGCCACAAGTAGCTTATGTTACACGTCACCCACTACCATAACAATAATTTGTCTTTTTGGCGTATATAACTATGTTTATGTGTTGGTATTTGTGTTATTATTACTATTAATTCAATAATATTCATGTAAATTGACTTGTTTATTTGGACGCATTCTCATCTATACTCCACTTTTTGTTACAATTATTTCAATTCTGGACAAGTTTATTTCAGCAAAAAGTTTGTTTAAGACTAATTTATTGCTCAACAACAACTATAAAACGATTTTATATTATTACATGTACCAGTCAAAAGATGACTTACAAAAATTCCTATAAGAATTAAATCACGATAGATAACTACTCCCACAGGAAATTTTAAATTAATTGAATTAAAATTTTTATGTTTGTTCGTTTGAAAATAATTCTGGCCCAATTTCAAACGAAATGCTCTTTTGATTCTGTTGTCGTTTATTGACTTTGGCACTTGCTAAATTCCTTCTAGTGGTTGATTTTCGTTAATTAAAATGTTTAGATTTCAACTATTGATCAACATAAATTTAATGTTACATCTAACAATAGCAAAAGCGGCATACTGACAATGAACTGAAAACATATAAAGTGGCTGTTAGTGTCTTCTAGCTCCTGCTATCGCACATATATGTTATATAGGTATACAGTATACAGTTGCCTGAAAACATACAACTGTCGTCAAGTGAATCTGTTGACAGGCCACGATTGTGTTCAGCGCCTGAATCGCCAACATTCATGGAATTTATGAATATTTTGTTAAAGCCGACTGAGTTGAGCCGCCTCCATCGTTGTAACCGCACACTATTTACAGGAAACAGATCTAGATGTTTATGTTGTTTTATTTATACCTATATATATATTGAATATTATTCAATATTGTTGTGTATTATTTTGTATATTTTGCAAGATTCTTGATTCAATAACAATAAAGTGGCGACTTGTTTACGACCACCCCCACTGTTCATGCAAACATCTGCCGGCAGCTGAAAGAAATTCCAAAGACGTACGTAAAAACGTCAGACACCTTGATTGCCTCATCCTCCATGTCGCTAATTATAATATTTTACTCGATCGTAAGCAAAACAATCAACATGTCTCTCTATTCTTATCAAAGTTATTATCTTCAACATTTATATGTTTTGTTGCCTTTTTTTGATCGTGCAAGACATCGAGATGGACCATTTCATGAAACCGTCAACAGTTTTTTCGATCGTTAAATACCTACATATAATAGTGGTTTCTGATGCTACAGCTTGCCAACTTCTTATTACATATATTACCACTATTATTATATACCTACCATCTAGTTTTAATTATTGAAAAAGAGCAAAATCCACGATGGGCAATATTAAAGAATTTTTAATTTAGGTTTAGAAGAAATGTTGCGACAGTTATATCTTTGAACATATTAAAGTAAAATTTATTGATATTAGTTAATTGCTGTTTTAAAGGATTTGCCGCCGATGTAGGAGGAGCATATTAATTATTTCGCTGATGTAGTTCGACTATCCAACGCCCTAATACAAGAAGAAATCTCTAACCAAAAGTTTTCTTTAAAATTGAAACTTGAATCAAAATCGAAACGACACGCAATCAACAAAAGAAAAACAACAACTATATCGTCCTGATTGTGTGGGTGTAAAGTGAAATTACATGATCTTTATCGTTTCTCTGATCCAAACTAATTTATACATCGGATCGGTTCTTTTGTTTGCGTTTGTTTTGTATGCACGACAAATTTTTTTCTGTTTTGTTTTGTTTTCAAACAGCATCGACAATGATGGCCTCGAGCTAAAAACGTCAAAGTATAAATGCACACATATATAGTGCATGCACACACTTTGTTGTATCTTGGTTATATCGAGGGCGAAGCCAAAAATAAAATAAATGCCATTAAGTACAGGGAGCCACCTAGTGGTTTGTAGCTGGGGGCAATACGAGCCCAAGACCGGATCAGTAGTTGAAGCGCGCCTACACACAACTACCCTTTCGGACCGGAGGCCGATGCCGCACCCGCTTCCAATTATCTCCATTATCTCATCATACTTTTACATCGTTTTAAGAATAGTTTCAGTAGAAATAAAACTTGAAAGAAATATGTAAAAAAAAACAACCACGATATTATGTTTTGATAAGATTTTCGTCTAGATATAAGCCGGATTGAAGAAATACATTTATAAATCTTTTACATAACAGACATTTTACGCCAGATGCAATACCAATTCCGGTAGATTAACGTGTAAATTATGTCGTCTTTTACAAAAAGGAGAAATCGTACTTATATATTTATGTATATCTTGTACCGTTTCAGAAGCATTAAGAACAGATTAGGTACATTATCACTTATGGATAAAAGTGAACCAAGGTAACAGCGTAATATGTCACATAAAACATTCACGCTGCATTTAATCAAGCTGGTCTTAATTAAGTTGTATCTTTAGTAAGCCGACGCTTATCATTATATTGCATGGTATATATCGATTTGTGTAAAAAGAAAACCTATTTAATTTTCTTTCTATCAAATAATACGTTAAACTAAAACCACAAAACGTAGAGTCTACTAGAAGCCAACTAATGCATTCCAGAGAAGCTAATGCAGTACATTATCTAGGGTTTAGTTAGAATATACATAGACCTTCAGTGGAGTTTGTCTAGTTTCAACAGAAATCGATCTGTTGGAAGCAAATTGTCTGAAATTAAATTTAATATTGTTAAATTCAGGAAAGGCTAACTTGCTTCATTGTATTCTAGATCTGAATGCTCTTCTATTCTAAGAAATGCCAACATTATGAACTGAACGAATATCAGGATGAGCTAAGAGAATTCTGTACAATGTAGATTCATGCAGAACCGGAACTAGAGTGTTTTGCAGATTGGACAAACAGTGCAAGCTGTGCCTGTAACTTCTACAAATTCCTCATGAGCTTAGGTTATACGACTGCTACCTACAACAAATACATCACTTGTCCCACCCTAGTTACGGTCCTGGATTTACAGTAGTGTAAGAATCTAGGATTGAACTATGTACTGTTCTGTTCTAAAAATGTTATTCGAGTTAGACTAGAAATTGAAGCTGAAAGTTGACTTTCCATGTTTAAGCGGGTGAGTGTTCAGTAAAATTGTTCAGTTGTTAATTTTGTACAAGTGAGCTTTATTTTTAAAATTAGAAGAGATTATAACCGAAGATATGAATGAGAAAGGAGAAATTTTGGTGTCAGAGAATGGTAAGGAAGCCAGAATTGGCTGTACAATTGAGAAATAAAGATCCCAAAGAATTTAGGGCACATCTGCGAATTACAAGACAAAACTTTGGCTTGACCATCCACATATGGACAGACGCTAACCAATTGGAAAGGACGGCAAAAAATTGTTCTGATGATGGCTCAAACTTGTCATGCACACGAAGCTAATATTGATCTACTGCGCTCTCTTACATAATCAGTGCATACAAAGGTCATTAGGCTTGGAACAAAATGGAGCTTACTTTGGTACTCAGAATTCTCTGTTCATATAATGAATAGAGTTCCACGTTTCTTATTTTTCAAAAACGTTTCACCAACAAAGTGAGACAACTCGCTATTAAGCAACAAAAAAAGAGATAACACCGTTTGTTGTTTATTATAAAAGAAAAAGCAACAATGTAGGATATAGAAAAAGGGGTCAGGAAGTGCGAAATGCAGAGCAGGTTGACCAAACTTTCATAAGCAAAGTCGTATATAAAGAAGAAACAAAAAACTGTATACTTGACTTAAATTCAGGTGTAGCGGTATTTGTCCGCTTGTGGTTTTCTAGATAAAGGTAAGGCAGTAGTATTGCATAAAATTTGAAAAAGGATACGACCGCAAGAATGTCCATTTCTCCACAAATCAGACAAATTTCTTAATAAAATATTAAACGAAAACAAACCAATACGTTTTTATATCGTTCTTTTTTATATAATATAATGTGACAGCTATAAAAATCTGTAAATGTTTTAATTAGAGACCGTGTCCAGGTGATCTTGCCCAGACCAAACACAACATATTCTATAGGTATATACGGTAATTATGTAAGATAAATTGACAATCATTGACATTGCGGGGCCACCTGTACATGAACTATAACTATATATATATATTTCATCGAGGACAAATGATGTGGAAACCGCACTGTTATTAACTTTCAGTTTCAAATCGTAAATAATCTTACTATAGTAAAGCATAAATTTCAATCATTAAAACTCGCCACAGAAATGCAACATTTTCTTATATGCCTAATGAACTACCTGATATACATATAGCAGAAGAATAAAAACGCAAAAAAAACACCGATATTCTGATTCCGACCATTAGTCATCGACTAGAAACAGATATTAAAATGATATAGGTGGAATTGTTGTTGTTTTTGGGAAAAATAAATAATAAAAGTCGTACACTAGATAGTCATAAATAATTGAGAACGAATCGTAAATTATAAGTTTATCAATTTAGAAGCACCTGATCTATGAAACTATAAGAATAAATAATTTTTAACTGTGAGTTGTAAATTATTCTGGCATTTTTTTTTTATTATTATCACTAAAGTCCAAATAAATTCGAGTTATTTCCGTTCAAAAATTTCTAAAATCCGATTCTTCTATCTAGATTCCAGTTTAATTGCAAACTATTAAAGTTTTTTTTTTAATGATTTTGATTGATTCTACGTTTCCTCTATTTGTTTGTCGAAACGTTTCATAATCAAAAAAGCTAAAAAACAAATAAACAGTTTTGTAAGTTGTTTGGCTATAGAAGATTAGCATAAGTCAGCATTGGTCAAACAACAATATCCCCATAAGTCAGACGCAAACTAAGAATTTATCCATCAATGTATTGAAGACGAGTAACAAGCGGGTGTAGGTAATTGTTCACCAAGTAGTAGGTACTTTTCTAAAAGTAGTTTTCAAGCAAAAATATTTACCATACAATAGCGCATATATGCATTGTACAAAACTTTGTCGTTTGTATGACAGAGAAAAATTACCAACAACCATTTTACTGTATTATTGTTTCTGATCATCAATAGATGAACATTCATTGTTGTTTATCGTATTTTTATTTTTTGTATATTATCATAATTACAATTACAATTAAAATAAATAATTACATACAACTATTAAATATTATGTGCACCTAAATATACCAACAATTATAAAAACTACCACCATTCTCAATATCGCTTAATAGATAAATCACTTCTAAGATAATGTGCTAATATATAGAAAATCAAATGGCACACATAATTATCTACAATTCTAATATGTTTGTTAATAATAATAATAATAAATGAACTATTTGTACTTGTAATTGAACGAAAAATCATGTGATAATGAAATAAAATCACAGTAATGCAAATAAAAGTATCACAATAAATAGAGTAATCGATAATATTATAATAGCGGTCCATTGACGTCGATCTACAATCAAATCAATATTAATTATTATCCAATTAAATTAATTAATTGATTACCATTCGACATATGTAAAACTTTGGCCACTTTTTTTAATGTTGTATCCAATTTAGATTCAGTATTTTCTAATTCTGTCACAAATTCATCTAACATTCTGTTAAATTGAAAAATTTTTTTTTATAAAAAACTAATGATTATTGTGATAAAAAAAATTACCCAGCTTGTTCGTCAAGCTCAATCCCAATATGTCTAGATACAGTTTTCAATGTACCCAATGAATCACTGATTGCTTCTAAATGTTCTTCTTGTTGTCGTGTCATTTGTTGTTGTTGTGTTAATGTATCATTTAAAAATTGCCGTTGTGGACTATCTAAATCATTTTCTAATTTTGAATATTTTGTTGTTGTATGACTATTTGCTATTCTAACAGGACTATTATCTAATAGTGGCTATAATAATAATAATAATAATCAAATTTTATTATTATTATTAATTATTATAATTAATAATTTAATAGAGACCTGTCTAGCTGTACGATCACGATCACGATTACGATTCATGTTGATTTTATCTTTCATCGACTAAACGGAAGTTTTAATTGAAATTTTATTAATAAAAATTCGAAATTAATTTATTAAATATGCAAAAACAGTTTTACCTTAACTTCTTCACGTGTTGAATCGATGAAATTCTTACGAATTGTTAATTCTTTGTTGTCGATTTTAAATTTTGATGGATTCTTTTCTACGATATTTAAACATAATTAAGGAAATTTAATTGAAAATTGCAAATGATCGTTTTCACAATTTGTATTCAAATTAGTAAGAGTCGATAATTGTTTCTTTTTGTAATAGATAAAAACAAGTTATAAAGGAAACCTTCGGAAATTAAACCAGACTGTACTTTCTGCTTACTTCGTTTTCACTCAACTCTGTAGCTTTTTCAGCAATTTTGTTATAATGGGAACGCAATAATTCTTAACGGATCTAGAGCACAGACAGCGGTGGCTCTAGCCCATTATCAGGATAGAGCGAAATTGGTGTTCGGCACCCTTCAATCGACACCTTTCGAATCAATTATAATTCAGTTTTTGTTAAATAGTGAATAAATTGAGCATGTTGTTTTTCACGATTCGATTTTGGCGCCCCTTCCCACCCAGCACCTAGAGTGACCGCTCTACTCGCTCTACCCCAGAGCCGGCCCTGAGCACAGACAAGAAAAATCTTGACTATCTAATCGAACTAATATTTGGAAAAGTGATTGAATTTGAGACGAGACTGGCATTTTTACCATTGCTGGAAAACAGAGATGAGCGTAGCAGTGATTTTTTAATCACAGTAGGAATTGCTACAGCGATTACGAAATTAAAGTAAATCGTACTGTTATTGCAACTCTAATTCTTCGGCAGCGTAACCTGCCATACGTTTGTCTGAAGTATACTGTTTATTGATAAGCTAGAACGACCGATGTATGATAGTCGCAGTTTTGGTAGCGAATTAATCACAAACGGTGACTGTGATTTTTCAATCACTGTGAAAAATTGCTCATTACTACTGGAAACCAACATACACATACACCGCATATTGATAGAGATACTAAAGGCTTTTAGCAGTTATTGATGGGTACAATATAGATTATTGGTTTAATTTCGGAGAGTTGATCTATCTTTAGTTCGGGTTTCCACTAGGCGACAAGCTTTCTGTGAATTACTATCAGATAGAAAATCACAATAGTAACCCCTACCGATTGGTCAAGTGTAAACACCCTAAGAACTCGCCTTATAGAAACACGGACTCAGACTAATTTTTAGCACTGGACAAGAACAATAGATCAACTGTGGTCGCAGTTCAGGATAGCCAAACGACCCCTAAGCATTGGACAAATGATAAGAATTCAGTTTTATCATCAACAGACTCCACAATCTAGCTGTCAAAGTGTCACAGTAGAATTCAAATCAAGGAACTCACCATTTAATCCTTTCGCTACCAGGACACGGTTAGGATGAAGAGTGTCATAACTGAAAATCCACGGATTTTCAGTTGGTATATCGGTGGTCTTTGTTAAACGTAAAGACAAGAAGGAAGTGTTGCACGTTGCTAAACAAACAAACACCAAAATAACCAAACTTTCCCCAAGAAAATTACCAACTAATGATCAGATAATCTCTTAAAATAATTACAAAGCAAGTAAACATTAAAAATCAAATAATAAACATACAAAAATTGGTAGTAAAAGGGTTAAAAACGTTTACAATACATTGAAAGGCTAAATCTGTGGAGACGTTCTGGAGCAATCTAATGAAACTCAAATGTTGTCAATTTTTGCCTTGAACCTGAACGTTACCAGTGTTAATCAGGAGTTATAAGCAAGTGTAAGTTTTATGAAGAAGCGTATCTTTTAAGACATAAAAGTATGGGAATTATCATAACGTTATGAATACACGAAGCTGTTCCAGAGAATTGCAGAAGAACTGAAAGGGCGACAGTTAAATGACAACGTTATTGTCCCCTTATGGTTATACTTCAAGTTGAAACGCAATTATTACGTTTTGTACGAATAAATACAATGTTATTCTAAGATTATATTTTATAAAAGGATATCAATAGTGTCCTCCAGATCTTCAAGATCCCATTCTATACTTCTTAACGAATTCTTCAATTCCGTATTGGTCCATTCTATTTCATCTTTTGTAATACAAATAGTATCGTCTTGTAATTCAGTCCATCGAAGATATAAACCTCTTGTTTTATTTAAAGCTTTAAATACTTCACTAAAATGTAACAACTACAAAGTTATTTTTCAACTATAAGATGATACAACAACAATAATCATAACAACTAACTACGTCACACAAAAAATAAAATATTAATTATAAATAAACGTGCAACAATTATTTAAAATACTAGAAAATAGTAAAAATTACACACAAAAAAAGAATACATCAATATCTTGTTGCACAATTGCTTACTCTTTAACTACAAAAAACGGATCCTCCAGCGTCATGTCAATTGTGAAAAATTGGCAAGTTGGACACTTGCTGGAAGAGCGAAATAACGCTCATTAACATGTGGATTTATAAATAATTCATTAAATTAAATTAGAAATATACAATTAATTTAATAATAAACGAATTTTATAAGATAAAATCTTTGATCTTTCTCCTTGTGATCATCAACAGACAAACTGACACTTTGTCGACATATCACTAATCAAAAACCCTTCAAATATAAAAACCCTAAAATGAATTGTCAAAAAAAAAAACTCTAAAGAATACGTTACAAACAAGATATTCGTCAAAATTATACAATATTTTACAAATATTCTCAATTTAATAATCAGAAAAAACTAACCTTACAAAAAATTTCCCAAATCGTCTGACAGTTATTCAAAAATCCCGCTTATAATTACAGTAAATAATCGTTAAACTTTATGGTGAAAAAATCACTAAAATTACAACGAAATCAACATGATTGGCGTGAAGAACTAAAAATTTTGAATGAGTTAGAAAGAGATAAACGCTCGAATTATAGTCGATGATTGTTGAATCAAGTGTGGCGCTAGTGTAGCTTCCTTCTATCGCCGCCATATTAGCTTCAGCCAGTCTTTCCGGTTCGTGTTGCTGTATGGTTAAGGTGTGCAGCAACTAATTTTTTATTATTTTATAAGCGTAAGTGATCTATTTTGATTAAATTTGTATTATTTTTATTGTAGAATAATTAAAATATAAAGATTGAGCGTTAAATTTCAATTAAACAAACAAATTGAGATGTTTTCAAAAAAATTGAATCCAGCACGTGTTTTGTACGTTACTGTTTACTTTTATATCGATGTTTAATGCTTGAAAATTGTAAAATGATGCGTATTCTGACACCTCTTGACCGAATAATCTATGTCGAGCACAATTATATAATTAACTGATTTATTATTGCAACTTGGAAAATGAGGTTATGTTGTCTTAAATCATGCTAATATTGTTGGTGTTTTCTAGGTATCAAAATGGATTACGAAGAAGAGGTACAAGCTGGTGTAATTCCGGCTGCACAAATTCCCGAATTGCCAGAAATTAAATTATTTGGTAGATGGAGTTGTGATGATGTTCAAGTATCTGATATGTCATTACAAGTAATTAATTTATTAATTTGATTCGAGTTTATTCAACTATTAACTATAGTATTTGTTGAATTTCTTCTTATAGGATTATATTGCAGTTAAAGAGAAAAATGCTAAATATTTACCACATTCAGCTGGACGTTATGCTGCCAAACGTTTCCGTAAAGCACAATGTCCGATTGTTGAACGTTTAACAAATTCATTGATGATGCACGGTAGAAACAATGGTAAAAAATTGATGGCTGTACGAATTGTTAAACATGCATTTGAAATTATTCATCTTTTAACTGGTGAAAACCCACTTCAGGTATTGCATAGAAAGTTAAACTATTTTTATTAGAATTTTGGTATAAAATGATGATTTAAAATAATTCAAATTACTTTTCTGACATCTCTACTGAAAAAGCAGTGTCGATAACAATAATCTGATATGTACTATTAACGATTTTATTTATATAAATGTTAAAATTATAGATTTTATATAAAAGTATTTATTTTTTGATAGGTTTTGGTAACAGCGATCATCAATTCAGGTCCACGTGAAGATTCAACACGTATCGGTAGAGCTGGTACAGTTAGACGGCAAGCTGTTGATGTTTCACCATTACGTAGAGTTAACCAAGCTATTTGGTTATTGTGTACCGGTGCTAGAGAGGCTGCTTTCCGTAATATCAAAACAATTGCTGAATGTTTAGCTGATGAACTTATCAATGCAGCAAAGGTACTTATTTGTTTTTTTAACAAATATGTCCATTCTAATGCTACTAAATCTTTTAAATGATTTATGTAGCTTCGCTATGGACAAGATTAAGGAAGCTTTTTTAGATATTTTCGGATTAAAGTTGTTTTCATTAGGCTTTTGTCTTGATCATTAAAATGCTACAGATTTCTGCAATTTTTAAAATGATTAGATTTTAATTTCTTGTTGTTTTTCTAGGGATCGTCAAATTCCTATGCTATTAAGAAGAAGGATGAATTGGAACGTGTGGCTAAGAGCAATCGTTAATTTTATAATTTTTACATATTCTGTAATAATAAATTGCAGAATTATATAGATTTGTTTGTTTTTTATCTCAAATATTACCTGGTTCTTTTGATAAATAAAAGGTTTTTTATAGTCGGAGAGGCGACCGCAAAAAATAGTTCCTATTTCTGAAAGGATGAAACTTTCAGAAAATATAGTACTTATGGTGACAATTGTCACTAGCCTAGGCAACCCTATCGGAACCTGATCCGACGGCGGGAAAACCACATTTTCGGTACCCCCATAGAGTTAAAGCTTAAAATTAGTATCAAATTGTAGGCAACCCTATATATTTGGAAAGAGCCCTTACGGACCTACAATTTGACACTAATTTTAAGCTTTAACTCTATGAGAGTCAAAATTGGTACCGGAAATGTGGTTTTCCCGCCATCGGATCAGGTTCCGGTAGGGTTGCCTAGGCTAGTGACAATTGTCACCATAAGTACTATAAGTAGGAGAGCCAACAACGGTTTCATTCAAGTCATTTTATAACGCTGGGTTTTAGACGGAGGACTTGTATAATTATTGAATCGTGTATAGATAAGGTTTTAACACATGAACCTCGAAGTTACATACCTCTCACCTGGCAGGTAAGGTAAAAAGGTAATCGTAATAGTAACACGTCTGGAATTTTTTTGAAGCGAGTGTAGCATGTGTAGATAACACTTGCAAAAATCCAGATCTCAATTTCACTGCTAACACCCTTAAAAAAAATGATTAAAATGTACGATTTTAATTCAAAACATTAGTTTCAATTGAGGGGTGCGGAGTGAGAGGCAGGTATAGTAGAAACCAGGGGTCGGGCACTCAATGCTTTAGTATAGGAGATAAATTTGACTTGAAATTTGGCGTTTCGAGGCCTTTTTCG